>JAJQKJ010000229.1:0-54291 GCA_029574335.1 Rana kukunoris
ACTCGTTCCGCCCGTCGAGGTTCTCTCCCGGCCGTCGAATTCGGGACCCGCCCGTCGGGAATGGCAACCAGCCATTCTTCCAGGCGGGCCGTCGAGAAAATAGAGAGCGTGCTCTCTTTTTCGGCTCGACGAGCTTCCCGACGGGAAGCTCGCTGAGACCGTACACACGGCCGAGGTCCTCGCTGGAATGTGCATTCCAGCGAGGTTCTCGCTGATTTTCAGCGAGAACCTCGGCCGTGTGTACGGGGCCTGATGGCAGATCTGGTAAAAAGGAGAGATTTCCCATTTACCCACTGCTACACACATCGATAATGCTAATGTGCACAAGGGGATTAGGGTGTGCCCAGGCACACCCCGCACACCCTGTGCGCACGCCTATGCTGCCCTGGAAAAAGCATGAAGAAAGTGAAGTCAAAACTAACAAAAAAAGTGCCAGCTCCATGGCTAACTAGATAGTGAAGCCCAGACACGGATGACAGGCCTCAGTAACTGTGTAGCTAAAGGCACAACTCTATCTTGTTTAATGTTCTTGAAAGTGAAGAAAATCACAAACATTTTGGGTTGTCCCCCTATAAAAGTAAGAGGTGAAATCTTCCAATGGGGACACTAGTTATGAGATTCTCTTAAAGCTGGACTTCAACCAAAAGAGGAAGTTTTGCATTCCCTCAGAATCCTGTGTCATCTTTACATCCCTTTCCTAATCTCACACCATAGCAGGATGTCGCACTGTCACAGTGGCATATAAGTTCTATAGCAGAAGAACGCACTTTGGTTGACCAGAAGCTCTGACGAAGCTGAAACCTTTCCGGTAACTTCTCGCACTGGTTTGGCTTCAGTTTTATAGAGAACTCTGCTGACCTGAATCCTAAAAAGAATAAAAAAAAGAATAAGTCCTTGTTAGTAATCAATAGTGTCTGGAGTCAATTCTGAGTGCAAGGCAATTGGACGTGTTTAATGACTTCTTTCCCATTATTTTTTCATGTATTTTTCCATTGATCGCTCCCTGCTTTCTTATTATTATTTTTTTTTTAATGTTGATTACTGTGCTGCGTCTATATTTTTCCTATTGCCATAGAAATTTCTATTTGTAGTATAATTATGAAAATTACTATGTTGTTTCTCTTTGCAGGAAGATTATGTGCACTTGAGTGTATTTTGGTGGATTTCTGTATATAGTGGCTATATTCTTGTCTTTAAAGTCATATGGGGAAATATACAGTAAACCTTGGTTTGAGAGAGTAACTTGGTTTGAGAGCGTTTTGCAAGACAAGCAAATTTTTTTATACATTTTGACTTGATATACAAGTGATGTCTGGATATAAGAGTAGCGTTATGTCACAACTGAGTATAAAAAAGAAGAGAGGTGCCTCTAAGTGTAGCAATATGGTTACATTTATTGAAGGTACAACATTTTGCAATACATTGCTACACTAAAGCCGCGTACACACGATAGGTTAGCCAGAGGACCACGGTCTGAAGGACCGTTTTCATCGGTCAAAACCGATCGTGTGTGGGCCCCATAGGTTATTTAACCATCAGTTAAAAAAAAAGCAAACTTGCTTTAAAATTTAACAGATGGATTGATAGGTCAAAACCGATCGTTAGTAGGCATGACCATCAGTTAAAAATCCACGCATGCTCAGAATCAAGTCGACGCATGCTTGGAAGCTTTGAACTTAATTGTTTTCAGCACGTCGTTGTGTTTTACGTCACCGCGTTCTAACACGATTGTTTTTTTAACTGATGGTGTGTAGGCACATCAGACCATCAGTCAGCTTCTTCGGTTAACCGATGACAACGGTCCTTCAGACCGTTCTTATCGCTTTGACCGATCATGTGTACGCGGCTTTACTCTTTTCTTTTATACTCTGGAGCTCCTGCTGGATTTTGCTTCTAATCCCCTTGGGGAGGCTTCCATTTGTGGATGGACATTTTATGGTTACACAACCTGGTCACATTGCTATAATCTTTTTATATGGACTATAAACTGAAGGACCTATAAATAAATGGTTGTGGAACGAATCATTTGAGTTTACATTATTTCTTATGGGGAAATTTGCTTTGATATACAAGCATTTTTCTTGAACAAAGTATACTCGGCGACAGAGGACGTGTCCCAGGACTGCTGCGGGGGCTTCGTTCTCAGGTAAGTAATTCATAATGAGCTCATTATCCCTTTGTCTTGCAGGTTTTTTTTTTTTAGAGAGGGTTTACTTTTCTTTAAGAGATATTTACTGTACCTACAGGTAAGCCTTATTATAGGTTTACCTATATGTATAAATGTAAAAACCAGACTTTACTACCAGTTTAACCCTGTAAAATCTGCACCACCACACTGCAACCGGGTGGCTGTGGTGTGGCCCAGTTCATTGATTGTGTTTAGCTTTAGAAAATGTATATACGAAAAACAAGGTGCCACAATTAACGTTACACAATGTATTCATAAAAATATAACATTTTATTGTAATGTACAAATAGTAAAAACAGTAATTTTCAACCATTACAGAAAATCCATGGGGCCATAGTGTATGTGTGGTAGCTTCAGCTCAACATGTTTCACCAATCACTGGCTTCCTCAGGAGACTTGTAAAGTACTGCATGAAATGCCACCAGGGTGCCCAGAAGAGTTTGAAGAATCTATAGATAAGCATAAACCAACAGGATCACACATGGGAATAACAGTGAGTCAAATGAAGCATACAGCCCAATATACATCTGCCACTTAGGTCAAGATGAAACAGGGAAACCAACAAGTGGTCTTCTAGAGCTTGGAATCCAGGCCAGTGATGGCTGGCTGATGTATATTGGGCCGTATCCCTGTGACTCACTGATATCCCCATGTGTGATCCTATCGGTTTATGCTTATCTGTTGATTGATTCTTCAAGTCAGAAGGCCTGACAGACCCCGTTCTTCTAGGTCAGCTGAAGCTGACCATCGAATACTAGGTCAAGGGTCTCTCCCCAAGAGAGACTCCCCCACCAGGGACAGGGGAAGAAGGAACCCCCCCTAGATGTCAGGGCAAGCCCAAGGACTCACACCCTTCATCTTAGAAAAAAAACACACACAAAAGTGTACGAGTGACAAACAGTGGAGGAAAATAAAAAAAAGTAAGTTAAATAAATATAGTGGCCATGCAATGTGCACTGGCCGGGCCCTGAGGCCTGAAAGACAAAAATTGCCCTGGCCAAAAGGCCTAGCCCTAAAAGGAGCAGTGCAGAAAAAGTTTTAGTGACTGTGACAATGTGCCAATTCACACAGTGGGGTCCCACACCCAAGTGCTACTAAAAGCACACTTAGGGAAACCGCACAGACATCGTGGACTCTCTGCCTCCCCAGCCCATGGTCAGACAAGGTAGATCCACTAAAATCAGGAGGAACTGGGCTCTTCCAGTTTGCCTAACAGCACCCTGGTTTCTGTTCCAGCCAGTACTAGCCTTCTGAGCCCCCATCACTCCAGCAGGGGTACATTGCCAGCCACTCACGCCCCTGTTAAGTCAGAATGACAGCACAGCACCCTACTGGACACTGATGAGAACAGACCTACACTTGATCTTAGCCAAAAGGAAACACTTCTTGTAGCATTTCCGGCAGTACTTTACAAGTCTCCCGAGGAAGTCAGTGATTGGTGAAACATGTCAGGCTGAAGTGACTGCACATCCACGATGGCTGCATAGATTTCTGTGTTTTTTTTTTTTTTGCATATTACTGTTTTTAATATCTGTACACTACAACAAGATGTGATATTTTTATGAATACATTGTGTAGCGTCAATTGTGGCACCTTGAAAATTAATTATTTTTCTCGTATATACATTTTATTTTATTTAGATGGGTGTGGCAGACATCGCTATACACAGGCAACAACTAGTGACAGTATTAATATGTTTTTATTTGTTTTATGTAACTGTTTTATGTATAAACTTGTGTGATTAATTGACATCTTTTGATGTTGTTTTTGTTTATGTTTATGTATGTCTCTAATTAGACCTTTATGCTCCTGATGAAGCGTTTTCACATGAAACATGTTGAGTAAAGAAAGAACCACTATCTCACATATTGGACCCAGTTCTAAGGACACAAACCCTACTTGTATTTTCTGATGTCTATGTATTCTCATGCTATAAGCGTACTTGTCTTATCATAAGGTTTTGGAAGTGTTACTGAAATACCCACTGGGGGTTTATGCTGATGCAACAATGTCTTATAAGTTTGTATACTTTTTTATATGTATCTCCTACAAATAAATATTTATAGATTTTTATATTGATTACCTGTACCGCCAAAAGTCAAATTTTTCTAGTCTAGATCGGTTTCCATTTCCATAATACCGGGACGTTGGTATACTCACACTGATGCATCCACAGTAACTAGTCACCCTGTGTTGATGCACATTTTGGCAAGGTCCATTTAAATTGTATTTAATCTAACTGGTGGGATGTGGTGCCTTGATCCTCGAATACCCGGGTAATTACCATATTGCTTGTGTTTAGCTTTATTGAACACACTCTGATTCATGACTATTGGGACACAGCGGCTGCAGGAAAACTGCTACTGGTCTCAATTTGACAGCCGTTCGGGTGTGGGTGTGCATTTAGTGACAAGCACCTGCACAGCTGTCCAACTGGGAACAAAGGGTGTGTCCATGCAGTTGCTGCACCCCAACTGACCTCAATGGGAATGCCTGCATGAGAATGCTCAGTACATCTGTGGATCCTTTGAGAGCAAAGTTTGCCCGTTGTGTTGGTGTATTAATAGCTACATGCGGGTGAGTGAATGAGGCCTTCATTCAGCTCTATGCACAACAGTGTGCTTCAATGTGCTGTGGTGTGCTAACATGCTCCAAAGACATGCTGGTAGGTTAATCAGATCCTGTCTAAATTGGCCCTACTAGCGCGTCGGGATCCTAAGGGGTAAATGACCGCGCTATATCAAGATGCCACTCAACTCAACTCAGTGGCAAGTGTTGCACTGTGTAATGTATTTTCATGTAGCTCACACCACAGCACAATGGTGTAAACAAGGCACATAGAAAACTATTGCTCTCGTGTTGAACCTGCATAGATCTCTGCGTATGAAGGCAGTTCAATAGATGCAATGTGAACGAGCCTATAGTCACCTGAGAGATATCATTCCTGACCCACGTATTGGGATTCTTATGTAGAGGACATGCAGGATAAATGGAACTGTGAGTCAACCTCTGACTTGGAAAATGACTGCAGTGATGACAGCACAAGAACGAGCACTAAACCCGCCAATCACATGACTGTGACTCTATTTCTGCTTTATGAGGTGGATTTTACCAGCAGAGTAACAATAGACTGTCAGTCTTTCAAGGAACAATTGCAATAACAAAGGCTTAAGACAATAGCATTTAATAGCTGGAAATACGACTCTCTGGGTTTATTGGTCTGTTTGTGGCAATGATTACTGTCTATTATACACATTACATGGAGAAGGTAGAGAATAACATGTTTTATTCAGAGCCAAACAGTTCTGAGACATTGAAAGGGGTCGGTTATGAACTACCCATTACGTGACCCCCTCCTCCTGATTTTTGCTGCCTTTGCACGAAGGACGCAGGGAAGCTTAGAGCTTATCTAAAGCCACAATTTTATTTTTCATCTTTGACGGAGTACGGAAGGGTTAAAACCCATGTCAGGTTTTAATGTTGTCCCGGGGGGTGGGTGCGATAGGATACGTTACGCCCGCACAAAGATACGCGCCCCTATGTGAATCTGGCCCATAGAATGCATTGTGGTGGAAAACAGCCTTTAAGGGAATTTCTTGTGAAAGGAACCTCCCCAAAAAATTTGCCTGCACATGACGGGACATCTTATTTGCTATGCTTTAGGGAAAATATCCTTGCAAAGTGCAACTTCCCTTGCAAAGCGAACAACCTATTTGCCTTTATTAAATCGACCCCTTGGAGTCTATTCCTTTTGCACACTGTAGCAAAATGAACCATATAGTTAAAGGTAAGTTAACCAAAAATGTACATTGACAGACATAATAAATGGCTGGATAGATAAGGTTTCAGGATATAATGTAACTGTAGCATCAACAAGGCTGAACGCGTTTCGTAGATGCGTCCACTCTTCAGGAGCCAATGCGACAGAGATATCTATAAAGTATACTGTATAATGAGCCACAGTCTGACTAGAAAGGAAGAGTATGTAAGAAGGGGGACAAAAGAGTATGTAGGTGTCCACCCAATACTTATAAACAAGGATAGTGTGTGTGGCATATGGTGGTAGGCACAGGGTGAACTGGGGGCATCGCCTGCCAGGAGAGCTGAGGCAACAATATACCTATGACACAACATTGGATAGTGTTAAAGGACGAGTGATACTGGGAATATAATTCTATTGTTAACAAATGGTGATAGTGTATAATTCATCACCGGGGACATCTGGGAACAAGTGAAAAATATATGTATAAGTATTACAATAATAATGATTTGTATGTATTTATAAATAATGGTGAACCAGATGTGATTCCTGGAAAAGGGATGAAGAAATTAAAAAGTGAGAGAGTGAGAGGGATAAACCCCTAACTAGAAAATAAAAAACTTGTGATAGTGCCTGAGTGATAAGATATACCACCAGAGTAAGATTCTCCACCCAAAAGACCTGCTTACCCCCATGCTGCATCAGTGCAACAACCAGCAGACTTAAAGGATATTTGGAGTTAAGCCGGCCATACATGGATCGAAGTTCAGCTGGTACAGCAGCGATCATCCAAATTTGGATCCACATATGGGCACACTGTTTGTACACAAGTCAATCTACCGATTGACTTGTGTACAACCAGCCTGGCAGGGTTTTTCCAAATGATCAGTGCTGCCGGCTATAGCACTGGAAAAAAAGATCAGTGTATGGCTTTTAATTTTTTTGTGAAAAAACTGAAAATGTATTACCAAATACTTACCGTAATTTTCCTTTCCTGATAGACTTCATGGCAGACTACGTGTGGGTTAACCCCGCCTCCTCTCCAATGCTATAGGACCCCATACCTATAAGTTTAAGCTTACCACTCTGGACTGTGTTCCTTTTTTTTCCTTCTCCATGGACCCTACATCACGTGCTTCCTGTATGATGTCCAGTCGGATGTTCCTGCTTTGGTACTAAGATCTGCGGTGCAATCCAGGGCCCAGCTATAAGTGGGCGAGTGGTTTTTGGGCTCAGAGTATCCCTATGGTGGAAGGGAGGTGGCCCTTGTGTACCAGGATGGACGTCAGACAGAAGTTCTTTCTCGGCTGGCAGAGGTCTGAAACATCTTCTATTTTTCATTCATGGCAGACGTTTTTGTTTGTGTATTGTCTGTTACTCTTTCTGTCTTTTTTCCTTGTTTATCGCTGCTATCTCGGCCCTGGAACGCTTCTGCGTTCCAGGACGCCACATCTCTTCCAGGTACCCGGCCGCCGCACGTCTGCGCATGTGCGATTCCTCGGTGAGACCGAGGCTTGGTTTTGTGCATGCGCAGAGCGGCGGTGGGGTCCATGGCCGCACGGGTGCCGTTCGGATGGTCTCCACAGCGCAGGCGCGACAGAGGCCGGAGATGACGTGTACCGGCGGGAGATTCAAGTCACAGTGAGCTCTTGACAGGTTGATATATCTGTGGGCAGCTAACGACAGCCAGCACCACTTTGGGGCAGGTTAAGCACTGAACTCCTTGACTGGAGTACACCCACTTAAAGGGGCAGTTGATTGTGTATGTATGTATATGTATGTGTATATATATATATATATATATATATATATATGTATGTGTGTGTATATATATGTATACTGTGAGGGATTCGTTCGGTAGCAGGTGTGTGTGACCCCCTGGATGGGTTCACTAAACGGCACGCTGAACTATAAAGAAAGGCAGTTGAGGATGGTTGAAAACAAAGGATATGGTTTATTCTTCCATATTGCTGGATACAAGTGCAAGCATCAAAACAGCATAAACATAAAATAAACCCTTGCCACTTGGGGCATCTATCTTCACAACACAGGAACCTACCTATGGAGTCTGGCACAGCCTACTGCTGGGCAGACACTGCTGGTCAGACAGCAGAAAAACAATAGTCGTTTTGATTTTTATCACACAGAAAAATCAACAACCACCTCACCTCTTCAGAAGACTTTCTGACTGCTCTCCTTAACTCAAAAAGCCTCAGGATGCAGCAATCAGTAGTCATCCTTTGAATAACTTATAGAGGCCTTAATTGCCTCATTCTGAACAGCTGAAGCCTTCCAACGCCCTAAACTTTTCTGGCTATTTCTGCAGCCGACACCTAATAGTAATTGGTGAATTGTCTAAACAAGGCAGAAATGTATCTCCCATCTGTGACAACACCCACAGATTTTCCTGACTTCCTGTCACAATACACAGATATTAGTGTATTGGTAGGTGAGATTTATAATATTGTTTTTGATACTTGTTCCCGGCCCAGGTGGTGTTGTTTTCTCTGGGGTTGTTGGGTGCTCTGAAACCATGGACAGGTCTCCGCCTTTGTGTGGCCAGCCCTCTCGCACAGGGTATGTGCGGATGAAAAGATTAAAAGAGGGGATGGTACGCATAATGTTGTATTCTTTAGGAGGCACTATTTGCTATCCTAGTTTTCCCCCTCTACCTAGTACTGTTTTCTTTTACAGCCCGGCTAGTTCAGACCGCAAATTTTCGGTCTGAGTAGATAAAGACCTTGCCAGGCTGCAACAATTTTTCTCCTTGAATCACACTTGTGCGGTGCGAATTTCAGCTCTGTAATCTCTGCAGATAGATAAGGGAAGTGTTCAGCAGATCCATTGCGTTTTAGCTGCGAATTTGGAGACCTGGGAGAAGTTCCGGGTGAGAGGAGAGTGGGGGAGAAGTGTATTGAGCTGAATGAGAGAAATTCCTGAAGAGAACTGAACACATCTGCGAATAAGCTGCGTACCCATAGAACATAATGGGACTGAATTTGCACCTTAGCCGCACCGCAAGACATAAAATCCGCACACGCTTTTACTGCAATGCGCAGTGTGAATGCATCGCACATATGTGAACCAGCCTCATTAAAAACAATGGCCCAGATTCAGAAAGCAATTACGCCTGTCTAACTGGTGTTAGACAGGAGTCATTTCAAATTTCGCGCGCCGTATCACTAGTTTGAATCCTCAAACCATGATACGGCGGCTTCGGGCTTCGATCCGAGAGGCTTACGTCTTCGTAAGCTTTCGGATCTACGCTGCGATATTTTTGCGGCCGCTGGGAGGAGTTTGCGTCGTTTTCATGCGTCGGGATATGCAAATGTGTTTTTACGGCGATCCACGAAGATACGAGTGGTCTTCGCAATCGCTTTCGTCTATTTTTTTTTACGTACTGTTAGACCAGCTTTTTGCTGGTCTAACGGTACGTAGCCCATGTTAAGTATGGCCGTCGTTCACGCGTCAAATTTTTTTTTTTTTGACGTAACTCGTCCGGGACTAGGATTGTCCGTAAACGACGCTACTCAAACAACGAATGACGTAACGACGTGTTTTCGCGCAATGCACGGCGGGAAATTTGCGAACGGAGCATGCGCAGTTCGATCGCCGCGGAAACGCGCCTATTTTAAATGCTTCACGCCCCCTACTGGATGGATTGCGACGGGAGAAATACACTACGCCGCCGTCGTTTACTGGACAAAATCTACCTGGATTCCACGTAGAGCCAGGTAAAATACGGCAGCGTAGTGTATTTCTGATACTCTACGAGAATCTAATTCTCTGTGAATCTGGGCCAATGTATTTAGAAATGTTCTGCGTATTAGATGCGGTTTAAGCCGCAACCAATTCGCATAGGTGTGAATCCGGCCTGAAACAATGGAGATGTTCACATTCCTCCTTCAAACAATGGAGATGTTCACATTTCTCCTTAAAACAATGGAGATGTTCACATTCCTCCTTTAAACAATGGAGATGTTCACATTTTTCCTTTAAACAATGGAGATGTTCACATTCCTTCTTTAAACCATCAATCCTCCTTTGATCCTTTGAACAATGGAGATGTTCACATTCCTCTTTTGAACAATGGAGATGTTCACATTCCTCCTTTGAACAATGGAGATATTCACATTATGGCGATGTTCACATTCCTCCTTTAAACAATGGAGATGTTCACGTTCCTCCTTCAGCCACCCCTTCCACCGCCAGGACAGCCGGTTTCCAATGGGCAAATCCTTGTGTGATCCCAGCTATGCCCAGGCAATAAAAAAAAAAGAGACAACAACATATAGAGTCTCTTGCCAAATGTGTGATGCAATGGTTCACAAAGGAACTAGGCACACCCTATACGTGGAGCCAGTCCGCCTTCTTATCTGGCTTCTTGGCTGACGAGGCCCAGGAGGATTCCAGCCATTCCAAGCCCTTGGATGCCTCCCCTGATTCCTCGCATAGCGAGATGGAGGGAGATGACTTCACTGGGGGCTCCAACTACGCCTTAATCTCCCCACTAATTTAAGCAGTTTAAAGAGACCCTGAATTAAGAGGCTACTGCTGTTTCCCCAGAAAAGTAAAGATAATAGATCAAAGGCCTCAGAAAATCCTATGGATTGGCCGGAATGGCTTGAAAGCAGTCCCTAGCCCCTGCAGTCACGCCTAAGGCTATGGAAGCCTGGATAAAAATATGGACTCGGTGCTGAAGGGAGTTTCGGAAGAACTTGGCAGTTCGGAACTAAAGCTGTCAGGGGCCTGTTGCATATCCTGGGCCACGAGTGGGAAGTCAGGATTCCTTCCCTAGGTCAGGTGTCTGTTTAATCAGAGAAAGCCACAGCGAAGATGCAGTACCAATCGCTCAAGAGAAGTGCGCTCCTACAGGCCTGGCCGAGATTTTAAGACGGTCTCCACAGGCCACACATGATCATTTTATCAGTGTTTTCCCCTGCAAATTAATTCCTATTCTTCTGCCATGGTCTGAAGTATAGAAACAAGCGCTACTACGTATATTAGCTGAAGGTTCAAGGAGCAGTGGTACCTGGCTCGAAGAACGAAGAGTTCCAGTGCGTTTACTCCCTTTTCTTCCTACTCCAGAAGGAAAACGGCTCTTGGTGCCTGGTGATAGACCTAACCTTCTTAAATCAAGTTTATGAAACATGAAAATTCAAATGGAGACCCTTTCTACCATTTAGAAAATCGGGTAACAGGACGATTGGTTTATCTCGATCGATTTAAAGTATGTTTTCTTCAAATACCACTGTCAGAAGGATTCTGCAAATACTTCAGTTTCCAGGTTGGACAGGAACACCTACGGTTCACATGCCTCCCATTCGGACCGACAACTTCACCATGAGTCCTTTCAATACTTTTTTGGCTGCGGTAGTGCTTATCAGATCCCTGAAATGTCTGTACCACTACCTTGTCGATTTTCTGTTATTTTCCCAGGTTAAGTAGCAGTTGCTAGCTTTCAGGGAACAGGTCACCTCTACTCTGACCAAATTCAGGTGGCTCCTAATCCTGGTGAAAAGTCATCTAGAACCAGGGCTGCGCCTAGTATATATAGGAGCTCAGTTCGACACTGGAGATCATCATCTCTCTTCCAGAGGAGAAAATCCCAGTTATCAGAGAGAGAATCTCCAGGGAATTAGGCTGCTCACACCTGAAGGCCTTGCAGTACCTAAAAATTCCCGACACGATGGTCGCTGCGGCTTCTCTTGACTTCAGCGCAAATATTTGCTTACATGCCATTCTCTTGTTCATTAGTTATCAGTCACGTACGATGACAGCAATACTGACTGGGGGCCCACTGTGAGTCAGAACTGGCACAAGGCAAGTGGGACACCCGTCTCCACAATCCAGGTTCGAATTTCCTGGATCTTCAAGCAGCATGGTGTGTCCTACGGTTCTTCTCTCACCTCCTGAAAGAGCAATCTGTGGTAGTGAATTGGACAACACCACAGCGGGTTCCTATGTGAAACAGCAATGGGGCACCTGGAGCCCCTCTGTGCTCCAAGAAGCCAAGCCCATTATGTTTTGGGCTTAAAAATTTCAGATCAATGTTTCAGCGGTCTTTACTCCAGGGGCTCAGAATCTCCAAGCCAGTTTCCTAGCCCGCAAATAGTTGGAGTACAACAAGTAGTCTCTTCTGGCACAGACGTTCAAATGGATCGTATCTCTGGGAAACGATTCCGAAGTGGATCTATTGGCATTTCCCTGTAACTCCTAAATCAGGTAGTTTTACACTCGGACGTTGCAGCCAAGCCTTCGGGGTGGACTCCTTGATAGGTCATTGGAACTTCACGGGGCATATGCCTTCCCTCCACTTCCAAGAATCCTCAAGCTCTTACAGAGACTCCAAGCGGAAGCAGTCAAAGTGGTGACGATAGCGTCTTACTGGCCGAACAGTTCATGTTTTTTTTCGCCTCCTGACCCAGCTGAGCTTCCGGGATACATTACCCCTCTCCTTCAGGCCGGACCTTTTTTCTCTCAAATCTCTCATTGAGTGTCTGGTTAATGAGAACGAGAGGCTAGAATCTCTCAGGTATGCTTCAGATGTATTTTCCTTTCTTACGAGTTCAAGAAGAACCAAGCACAAATAAGATCTGTAGCAAGATATTGGCCAAGTTCATGAAATTCTCTTCCTCTGAGGGCAAATCATGCAGGGACTCTGGAATCCAAGATATTCTCAGATTCCTTCAGTCCAGCCTAGATCTATCTTTATCCGTCAGCTCCCTTAGGGTTCAAGTCTCCGCTTTGTCGGCCTTCTCCGGAACAACATGGGCCGTTCATTCGCTGTTCCGGCAGTTTGTGTGGGGCACCGAGACTCGGGCCCCAAAGGAAACCAAGGTTTCCTAAATGGGATTTGCCTCTTGTCTTTGACTTGCTAACTACTCTCAGCAACAAGGAACTGATTTTTTATCAAGGATTTGACTGCAAAATTGGCTTTTGATTGCCATCACTTCGGCTTAGAGAGTTTTCGAAATTAGTGCTCTGGGTTGTCAGGAACCCTTTCTGACTTTCTTTCCGCACCGGGTGGTCCTTATTCCTATGCTTGGACCTAAGCCAAAAGTTACTTCTGTATGAAAACCAGGAGATAGTGCTTCCTACATTCAAATCTCTGGAGTCCACAAATGTTCATCTATTGGATGTGGGCAAAATACTGAAGGAATACCTACGAATTACTTTGTCCTTTTAGATGTCCTGGTCGCATGTTCATCTTGCACTCAGACAGCAACAGAGGAAGTGTGCTTCATCTAAAACAATTGCAGCCTATCCATTCAGCAGGCAATAGGTTTGGCCCCTTTAGAGGCGGTGACAGTACATTCCACCATGGGCATCGCAGCCTCATGGGCAGCAGCTCAGCTCGTGGCTCCTGATGTCATTTGTGAAGCAGCCTAATAATTCTCAAATAATACCCTCTATGTCACATCATTGCATAGAGGCTGCTTCTCTTTCCTCTGTGAACTTTGGCCTAAGAATCCCGTCAATTGGCGGGGCAAAAAAATAAATGTTCAAGCATTCCCTCCCGTGTGGATTGGCTAGTTATTTCCCACACGTAGTCTGCCATGGAGTCTGTCAGGAAAACGGAAAATGTATTACCAAATACTTACGTAATTTTCCTTTCCTGATAGACTCCATGGTAGACGGAGTTCCCACCCATGAGTACGATTATAAGAATTGGACTAAGAGTCGGCTAAAAACGGAACACAGTCCAGAGTGGTGAGCTTAAACTTATAGTTATGGGGTCCTATAGCATTGGAGAGGAGGCGGGGTGAACCCACACGTAGTCTGCCATGGAGTCTATCAGGAAAGGAAAATTACGGTAAGTATTTGGAAATAAATTTTCAGTTTTTTCACAAAAAAAATAAAAGCCATACACTGATCTTTTTTTTCCAGTGCTATAGCCGGCAGCACTGATCATTTGGAAAAACCCTGCCAGGCTGGTTGTACACAAGTCAATCGGTAGATTGACTTGTGTACAAACAGCGTGCCCATATGTGGATCCAAATTTGGATGATCCCTGCTGTACCAGCCGAACTTCGATCCATGTATGGCCGGCTTAACTCCAAATATCCTTTAAGTCTGTTGGTTGTTGCACTGATGCAGCATGGGGGTAAGCAGCTCTTTTGGGTGGAGAATCTTACTCTGGTGGTATATCTTATCACTCAGGCACTATCACAAGTTTTTTATTTTCTAGTTAGGGGTTTATCCCTCTCACTCTCTCACTTTGTAATTTCTTCATCCCTTTTCCAGGAGTCACATCTGGTTCACCATTATTTATAAATACATACAAATCATTATTATTGTAATACTTATACATATATTTTTCACTTGTTCCCAGATGTCCATGGTGATGAATTATACACTATCACCATTTGTTAACAATAGAATTATATTCCCAGTATCACTCGTCCTTCAACACTATCCAATGTTGTGTCATAGGTATATTGTTGCCTCAGCTCTCCTGGCAGGCGATGCCCCCAGTTCACCCTGTGCCTACCACCACATGCCACACGCACTATCCTTGTTTGTAAGTATTGGGTGGACACTTACATACTCTTTTGTCCCCCTTCCTACATACTCTTCCTTTCTAGTCAGACTGTGGCTCATTAAACCTATATATACAGTATACTTTATAGATATCTCTGTCGCATTGGCTCCTGATGAGTGGACGCATTTACGAAACGCGTTCAGCCTTGTTGATGCTACAGCTACATTATATCCTGGAACCTTATCTATCCAGCCATTTATTATGTCTGTCAATGTACATTTTTGGCTTTTACATTGTGTGAACCTTGATGTCAGTGTTGGGCATCTGCATTGTGTATTTAGTGCTGCTTCACACAGGGGCAACACGACTTCCAGCGTGACTTTGAGAGACGACTTCAGCGCAACTTGGAGCGACTTACAACGCAACTTCAAGTCGCCTCCAGGATAGGCAACTTTGCCAGTGTCCAATCAAACAATAATCAGATCTGTGGGAGGGAGGGGTTTGCCTGAGAAAACTATTTTTTCTTCAATTATCTTGCCACCCCTCTGGACCCCGCTGCAAATATCAGTTGTTATGCTCTGTGCTGCTAATGTAGTGGTCTGTACACAGTCCCAAAAGGATTATTTACCATAATGCTCGCAATGGCGAACGCTCATTGGTCAGTGCAGCCATGGGACCATGTTGAACAATGGGAAGCATAACTGAGGTTTCTTCTGGTAAGGAGCCCCATGGTACCTGTTCCCCATAGCAGTTGCCAGCCCCCATCTCTTGCCTATTAGCCCTTAGAAACCGGCCAGAACATTTGGCTCCAATTGACTTCAATGGGGTCTGAATTTAGCGCTCATACTTTAGTCATGCTCAAACAGACATGGTGTGAATATGCCCTAAGTGCAGACACCACATTAGCTGTACACAGTGTATGTACACAGCTTAGTGACAGGTTCTCTTTACCAATTTCTCCATTTAGGTAAAGTCATCCATCGTTCTTGGCAGAACAAAAGAACGGATTCTTCTGGACAGCCGCACTCCGAATAAAAATTGCCTTTATTGAAAATCCAAATAGTAAAACAGCACTACATGTCACAGCACGCCGGAAGAACTGACGCGTTTCACACTATACTTAGTTTTTAATCATAGCTGTTGTGAATGAGCCCTAAGTGCAGACACCACATTAGCTGTACACAGTGTATGCACACAGCTTAGTGACAGGTTCTCTTTACCAATTTCTCCATTTAAGTAAAGTCATCCATCGTTCTTCCCCATGTCTTGTTTTCCAAAATATGTCTCTCTGTGGCAAACGGAACATTTGAATTCCATCTTGACCATCCGTCGTAGTTTTCTATCATCAGCATATACAGCGCTGCCAAAATAAATCATCTGTTTCCCTCAAAAATAGAATAAGATACATCCTGTTGAGAATGAATATCAATGATCTGTGAAGCAGACAAAGCAACCTTTGTTTTATAGCTACTCATTTATTCATCTTGTTAGCCTAATAGACCCGGTAATGCAAGCACTTCACATGAGTCAACAGATTAATGAATGCACTGGGAAAAATTTATAGTGATACTGGATAATGTGCCTGGTGTTCAGGGGGAATTACGGAAACAATGGAAGGCCTACAGGCTTGTTTAATAAGGCAGAGAGCAATGTACATACTGCAGTCATCTGTAACTGCCAATCAGGAGGTTAGCACATTTTTCTGGGTTGCTATGGGTTACGTACAGCACTGCATTTATTTAAAGCTGAACTCCAGGATAAGAAAATATTGTCTACATACTAGAGGCGTGTGTGTTTAACTTAAGTCTCACTGCTCCTCAAGGGCAAGTACATGTAGTGCTTTCTATGTAGTGTTGTCTAAGGCTAGCTACAAGGTTGGGCAGGGCATCCGCCCACCCCCATCACCACCACGGCTGTCCGACAAGACAGCTATCAAGGAGATGGCTGCTTTGACAGATGCCACTTTCCTTCATCTCCATTGCATGCTTGCCTGAGACATTTAAGCTGACAAGCCCCACCCACCAACCAGCTCTACCCTTTTATTTATTTTTAGGAGCTTGTCCCAGGCACATGCTTGGAGATGGAGACATGGAAAAGCAACCCTCTCCTTGCTAGCTGCATTGTCGGACATCTGTGTGTAGTTGAGGAAGGGGGGTGTCCTGTCTGATCTCACAGCTTGCCTTAGGCATTATATTGCCACCACATGGCCTGATTTAAAGGAGAAGTACAGCCAAAGCTTCTCTGGCTGTACTTCTCCTGTGGATCACATGAGTGTAGTTTGTTCTGCACTCCTGTGACCCATTTTCAGCAGACAGCTGGCACAAGTCTGGCCTGCTGTCTGCTGATGTCACAGAGCCAATCCAAGCTGGGGAACAATTGCGATTATATGGTTGAGATCTACCCAGGAGCCTGGAACAGCACCCGGCTCAGCCTCTCAGCGAGCCCTTGAGAGGCTGAGCCAGGTGGTCCTGCCTCTTCCACAGCCCAGCGTTCCAGTGAGTGCAGGGGGTTGCAGAGCAGAGAGTCGGTAATTCACAGTCACCAGCTCTCTACTCATGGAGCACTGAGAACTGAGCGATTGGTGGTGATCCCACCACCACACTTGCTGCCTACTGGGGTGAGTCAGAGGGCTGAATGGGCACGCAATGCAGCTCAAGGTTAATTCCACCTCAACCAGGGCTTTTCCGCCAATAAGGCCACTTGTCTTAGGAAGAACCCATGGAGGCACAGCAATGAAGCCCGAGTGTCGATACCTAAAACATTCTTAGTGCTGCTCAGTAGTGTTGCTCACGAATATTCGCATTGCGAATATTCGCTACGAATATTGCATATTCGAGTATTCGCGAATAACTCGAATATCGCGGCGAATATTCGCTATGGCGAATATTCGTATTTTTTCAAATTTATTTTTAAAACAGATCACATCCTAGTGATCTCCATCAACGTCTAAAAGCATTGCTGGTATGATTAGAGAGAGACCCTGGGCCGAGTAGCTGATGTGACTCTTTTATGTTGCCGAAAATTCGCATTGCGAATTTTCGGCAACATAAAAGAATCGCATCAGCTACTCGGCCCTTCTTTTGCATCAGAGCCAATCAGAATAACTCGAATATTCGGCAAAAGGAATATTGCGCGATATTCCTTTTGCCGAATATTCGAGTTATTCTGATTGGCTCTGATGCAAAAGAAGGGCGGAGAAGATAATCGCGCAATAGGAATATTGCGCGATTATCTTCTCCGCCCTTCTTTTGCCCCCTTATTCTCCTTTCTTTTAAGTAGAGTTAGTGTAGAGTTAGTGTTTAGTGCATATTAGTTTAGTAATACAGGAAATGATCTCCGTTTATGAGAATTTCGCAATCATTTTTGCATTAGCAAAATTTTTTTTGGATAAAATATCACGAATATTCGATATTAACGAATATTCGCGAATATTCTTCTATATATTCGCGCAATATCGCGAAATCGAATATGGCGTATTCCGCTCAACACTACTGCTCAGCAATGCTGCGCCTGTCAAAACGGCAGCCTCAGCGTTACTGTGCACCCTTCCCAGCTGCTGCATCTATATCACAGGTATGCCCAGGGGCCAAACCTTTCAGCAATGCAAAGCCTGGAACTAGGGATACACCGATGCCGATATTGGTGCCGATACTAAGCATTTGCATGAGCACTCGTGCAAATGCTCTGATACCTCAAACCAATGCTTTTGCAATTTGAGCCCATACAAAATGAATGGGCTCAAATCACAAATTGCAGTGATTTGAGCCCATTCCTTTTTTATGGGCTCAAATTTCAAAGTGCAATTGCTGTCGGAATCACATGCAGTTTCCTCCACAGTTCCTGTGTGAACCCAGGCTTGTCATAGTGACTTTAGCCTGGGTTTACAAAGGAGTGGTGCTAAAAACTGAATGTGATTCGGAAAGGAATCACAGAGCATTCCTATTCAAATCACATGTTATTCTTTTCAGTGCGATTTGAGCCCATATATTTTGTATGGGCTCAAATCGCACCTCAAATATATTGGTAATCAGTATAGGCAAGTACTTGAGCACAAATATCAGTACTAGGGATGAGCCAAACACCCCTGGGTTCGGTTCGCACCAGAACCTGCGACCAGACCACAAGTTCGTGTGAACTTTAGAACCCTGTTAAAGTTTATGGGACTCGAACGTTTGAAATCTAAAGTACTAATTTTAAAGGCTAATATGCAAGTTATTGTCCTAAAAAGTGCCCCAGGGGACATGTATCAATGCAAAAAAAGGTTTAAAAAAACTGCAGTTTTTCCAGGAGCAGTGATTTTAATAATGCTTAAAGTGTAACAGTAAAATTGAAATATTCCTTTAAATTTCGGACCTAGGGGGGTGTATAGTATGCCTGTAAAGTAGCGCTTGTTTTCTGTGCTTAGAACTGTCCCTGCACAAAATGTAATTTCTGAAGGAAAAAAGTCATTTAAAATCACTCGTGGCTATAATGAATTGTCGAATACCAGCAATACAGAGAAAAGTCATTCATACACAAAGAATGCGTGGGGGTCCCCCCAAATTCAATTACCAGGCCCTTCAGGTCTGGTATGGATATTAAGGGGAACCCTGCGTCAAATTAAAAAAAAATTATGTGGGGGTTCCCCCCAAATATCCATTCCAGACCCTTCAGGTCTGGTATGGATTTTAAGGGGAACTACACCCTAAATTTAAAAAAAAAATGCTGTGGACCCCCACACATTTTTTTTTTATGAATGACTTTTCTCTGTATTGCTGTGAGCCGACAATTCATTATAGCCGCGAGTGATTTTAAATAACTTTTTTTCCTTCAGAAATGACACTTTGTGCAGGGACAGTTCTAAGCATGGAAAACAAGCGCTACTTTATAGGCATATTATACACCCCCCCCCCCCCAGGTACGAAATTTAAAGGAATATTTCACTTTCATTGTTTCACTTAAAGGAACGATTAAAATCACTGCTGCCAAAAAAAATGCACTTTTTTTTGCATTGATACATGTCCCCTGGGGCAGGATCCAGGTCCCCAAACACTTTTTATTACAATAACTTGCATATTAGCCTTTAAAATGAGCACTTTAGATTTCAAACGTTCGAGTCCCATAGACTTTAACAGGGTTCTAAAGTTCACAGGAACTTGCCGTGAACACCCCAAATAGTTCGCTGTTCGGCGAACAGGCAATGTTCGAGTCGAACATGAGTTCTACTCGAACTCGAAGCTCATCCCTAATCAGTACTCGTACTCGACAATATAAGAATGGCACCGGTGCATCCCTACTGGTAGCAGTGCAGGTTTAGCCTCACTGAGCACAGTGCTGCCGCCCACTGTGCCTGATCTGCCACTGTGACAGAAGCAGCAGCCATGCAGAGACTTTTACTCAGTGAAGCTGAGCCTGCACATTAACCGGCTCCGATGGCCTGAGCTGACCGTATGTTCATGTGTATTTAGGCGCACACCAAGCAATACTACTGCCATCAAGAAAGTCATCATTATCATGGGATTGTGGTAAAAATGGCTGCCTCCAATGGTATCCTCCACCTTGCATTTCCCTGGCCCCGATGTACATCTGTACAAATGCTTTGTGTGTGCATTGGCCTTTTAAAAAAGTATGCTAGACTATTTTTTTTTTTTTTTGTGCTGAGGTTACCCATAGGCTGCCCAATGCAACACACTTCATCAAAGTATAAAAATGTGACAGTTCCAGAATTTTGGTATTCAGTATAAGCCGGAATTCCGCTTTAACTTTATTTCACAGCAGAAAAATGTGTCATAGCTTAAAGGAGTTCAGCTAAGGATATTTACAATCTTTTTTTTTTACACTTTGTATTGACATATCCTTCCACCGTGTACACTCCTAAGAGAAATGTTCCGTCTTCTTTCTCTGGAACACGTATAGAATAAACTATGTCAGGTTAAACCGTTTTCCATTTATTTGAACCTTCACAAAAGGTTATTTCTAACAGTTATTTTTTTTTTCAACAGTTCCAAAGAAAAATAATAATAATTTCTATCTATAGCCCAATTGCCTATATATTTTTGGGGCTTTATTGTGTGTGGTTTTGATTGCTGCAATCTGTCTTATTATAGGAAACTATAATGGTTTTGAGTCGATTTTTTTATTACATTTTTTCTAATTCATTGTTTTTCTTTTTGTGTATAATTTTTGATTTCCAAAAAAAAAAAATTATTGCATGTCTAAAAATTCCCAAGACATTGGCCTCGATTCATGAAACAGTATTTATTTTGGGATTAGTGGTAAAATAGCACTTAGCATTTCCAAAAAGCTTTTGCCATTCACCAAAAAAAGCAGATGCCCTTGAGAACGTCTATAAAGACGAAACACATGTTGGGGTGGGCTGTGTTTGTGCTGACAGTCCCTACGTTGCACTGAAGCCGGCACCTGCGGCAGTTATATGTATTTATGTGCCAATTATAAGGATGATGAGTAGATTGTATAAGTCTTTTTAAAATAAACACCAGTGGTATTTCACTATTGGAGGCTCGCTTATTCTCTTGACAGGTTTTATACCTGGAATGTGAGAGGGAGATTACAGCCTTATTGAAGGTGCGGCAAGTTACCTTGTGATTAAGGATCCATCTCCATTGTCCATAATCCACGCAGCTTCATGCTTTGCTAGACCTCATATATCCTGGTGTCTCATGCTTTGGTAGGAGGCTGTGGGGTCAATTCATTAACAGTCATCTGGCATGTGACAACATGGTAACATGACTCATTTGCATAAATGATTGCATGCAGTAAAAATAAAAGGATTGTGAGGTATTTAACGCTAAATGAAAAATTTGGCAGTAAATATTGTGTAAAAAACATGTGGTAAGCTCTTAAAGGGGTAGTTCCCCCAAAAACCTTTTTGTTAACATTGATTGAGGCTCGTTTTGTCAAGGGGAATCGGGTGTTTTTTTTTTAGAAACGAAGCAGTACTTACCGTTTTAGAGATGCATCGTCTCCGTCGCTTCCGGGTATGGTCTTCGGGGCTAGGCGTTCCTATTTGATTGACAGGCTTCCGACGTTCGGATACATCGCGTCATGATTTTCCGAAAGTAGCCGAACGACGGTGCGCAGGCGCAGTATAGAGCCGCACCGGCGCTCGGCTTCTTTCGGCTACTCGTGACGCGATGTATGCGCCCGTCGGAAGCCTGTCAATCAAATAGGCACGCCCAGACCAGACGATCATACCCGGAAGCGACGGAGACGATGCATCTGTAAAACGGTAAGTACTGCTTCGTTTCTAATAAAAAAACACCCGATTCCCCTTGACATAACGAGCCTCAATCAATGTTAAAAAAAGGTTTTTGGGGGAATTACCCCTTTAAGTTCAATTCACAAATGGAGCAGAAAGTAAAAAAATACATGTTTTGTTGATGATATCAAATGCAGTATATGTTAGAAACAGCATGGGGAGCCCCCCAATAGCTGATTTCTAAGGATCAGGCCAGAAAGCCAGCCGCAGCATCCTTATCAATGGATGACTAATCATCTCTCAGTGGGTTCCCCCGACTGTAAGGAAAAAAATGGCGGCAATTAAAAATTAATAAATAAAAACAGCGAGGGGTCCTTCCTCAATGCATACCAGACTCAAAGCGTGGGGTCCCCTTCAGACCCCTATCCGAGCATGCAGCCCAGCAGGTCAGGAAAGGGAGGGGACGAGCGAGTGCCCCCTCTCTCCTAAACTATGCCAAGCCACATGTCCTCAACATGGTGGGGTGCTTTGGGGCCTCTCCCCCATAACCCTGGCTGGGTAGTGGGGGGTCTGCGGACGGGATGCTTCTCATACATTGTAAATGAGTATGGGGTACGAAAATAAATAAAAATGCACACACAGTTTTGACAATTACTTTATTAAAAAATGTTTTCTACAGTAGATCCAACGTCAATCATGTTGCCCGCCACACCGCCGAACCTGAAAAAATAAAAAAATAAAAACACCCGCCCCCAACGAAAGCTCCCGCTGACTGCCAGCTCCACTGTCTGATAGTTCTTAGATAGTTAGTGGTAGGAGTGACCCGGTAAAGTTACTGGGTGACCCCACCCAGCATACTCCTGCCCGATGACTTCATAAAGGGCGGGCCGCCCAATGCAGCACCCCACTGACTCACAGCTCTCCTGTTACTACAGATGGTAAGATACTGGAATTGGGCTTTAAACACCTGACCTTCACAAGATTTTACCCCCTTTATGACCAGGGCTTATATATATATAATTCCTTTATTGACCAAAGAAAGTTACATGTAACAGTCAAAGAAACCAAAGTTCACAGTATGTCAATTGAGTAACATTCAGGCTCTTAAAAGTCAGAAAACAACAGGCCCAACGCTGCACAGAATATGTGGACTTAGTAACGACAAATATAGGGATATTGCTCAGTGCATCACGCTGGGACAACTATCGAAAATTCCTATACATGGTTGAGACAGCTATGCTTAAAAGACAAAGGATAGTGAGACATACCGATCATAAAACAAATGGTAGCAGGGAGTAACTTGGTATGGGATTTTCCAGTAAAACTTAGCGGGAAGTAAGACCTCCCTTGGGCCTAGTGCGCCTAGGGATGGGGCAGTATAAAAACAAAAGGTGCCTAAAGATACATAACACACCGTATCTGTACGATATTTCCCACCTCTGAATCTCAAAGAGGGGAGAGGTGAGAGGAAGGGAGGGAAAACAAGGGGGGGGAGAGTGAGCTCCCCAAAACAGAGAAGTACTGAGTAAAAGGAAGGAGAGAGTGAGCAGAAAGGGCCTCTCGCCCAGAGGGTGAGGCTGGATCCAGGAAGCTTAGCTTGATTGAGCCACCTCCTTGTCATGTCCCGGGGTGTATTCGAACCTGGGTCTTCCTGGTCTTAAACCATAGCCTTACCTGATGTGCCACAGAAGAGATCTAGGCCTTGGGAATATCCTTATTGTGTTCAACACACACCTCGGACTCACTAGCTCCACCTGCTGCCAGCTGTGGACAATTCTCATTCTGGACAGCCTTTAAATAGGAAGTGAGGTCATCACTCAGCGCCCGTTTATTTGGATTACTTCCTGGGTGTTTTGTCTTCAGTGATCTGCATTGTATTGAACTCCTGCCTGATATCCCGACTATTCTACAGCCTGCTGATTTTGTACTTTACCGCCAGATCGTGTATGACCTTTGCCTGCCTGACCCTTCTCCGGAATCCGATTGTGAACTATTTGCCTGATCCGTTGCCAACCGTATCTGCCTGACGACGCTTTGCCTGGATCTCCAGCATACCTGTTCCACTTCGGACACTACCTTTTACAGGTACCTTACATAATAAACGGGCCACAATGGCAGTGGACCCTGCTGAGATTGTTAAGGCGATTACACGTCAGGGACAACTGATCGGAGCGCATGAACAGCATCTTTCTTCCCTGGACGCCAAGTTAGATGAACTTTGCACTATGCTTAAATCTTGTTTGCCTGGTTCCTCTGCAACGGTCCAGATGCCGGATCCTACTTCTGCTACGGTCCAACCCGCCTCTTCTGTACCACCAAAACTTCCCTTGCCTGACAAGTTTGGTGGTGATACTGAGGACTGCAGAGGCTTTTTAAATGTTTGCCGTTTGCATTTCCGCAACAACCCTGTGACTTTTAGCACTTCATCTGCCAAAGTGACTTTTGTAATTTCCTTGTTAAAGGGGAAGGCCCTGGCCTGGGTCTCTCCTTATTTGGAACGAAACGATCCTATACTTCAAGATGCTGAGAAATTTCTGGCTTCTCTCCAGACTGTATTTGACAAGCCAGATAGAGCATCTGCAGCTGAGTACTCCCTCTTGGACATACAACAAGGCACCAGATCTGTGGCACAGTATGCTATTGAGTTCCGTACCCTTGCTGCTGAGACTAATTGGGACTCAAGGGCATTACGTGCAGCCTTCCGAAAAGGTCTCACAGATCGCATCAAGGATGAATTAGTCTATAAGGATCTCCCAGAAGACCTTGAGAAATTCATAGAGCTGTGTGTTCGTCTGGATGTTCGGTACCATGAAAGGTGCCAAGAGAGACTTAGAACCCGCAAGTTTCCTAAGCCAGTTTACCGTTTGGCCCCTAACTTCCAAGCACCACCTCAGCCAGAACCTGAAACCTCTGTTGAACCCCAGGCACCTGTGGAACCCATGGATGTGATCCGTCTCCACCTAACTGAGTCAGAGAAACAAAGGAGGCGTTCATTGGGCCTATGCCTGTACTGTGGACTTAAAGGACATTTAGTATCTGTCTGCCCTTCCCGTCCAGTAAAAGGCAGGGTCTAACCAGTGTTGGAGGAGCTGGCTTAGACCTTACAGGTAGATCCTCCAAGACCAAGATTACTGTTCCGGCTACTATCCATTTACCTTCTAAGCTTGTTTTCTGCGAGGCTTTTGTGGATTCTGGAGCTGCTGGCATATTCTTGGACTACAATTTTGCAAGAAAGAACAACATCCCGTTTGTTCCAAAGTCTAGACCCCTGAATATTACCACCCTGAATGGACAGCCCTTGGGAGATGGCATTGTGAAATTCGAGACTACGACAATCACCCTTCAGGTAGGCCTCCTCCACAAAGAGGAAGTTGTCTTGTCTCTCATTGATTCTCCGCTTCTGCCTATCATCCTTGGTTACCCATGGTTGCAACTTCACAACCCTTCTTTTGATTGGGAAAAGGGAGAACTAACCTCCTGGGGATCGTGCTGTCGCCCTAATTGTTTGTCTCAACCCAAAAGACTTTCTGCTTGCATGTTGGCTCCTGTGACTATTCCACCTACCTTGCCTCGTGAATACCATGACTTTGCAGATGTATTTTGCAAGCAAAAGGCAGAGGTGTTACCTCCACATCGTCCTTTTGACTGTACAATTAAATTGATTCCCGGAGCACCTCTTCCCAAAGGAAAGACCTACCCCTTGTCTCTGCCTGAACAAAAGTCTATGGAGGAATACGTAAGAGACAACTTGGAAAGAGGTTTTATGCGACCCTCTTCTTCTCCAGTAGGAGCAGGTTTTTTCTTCGTTGAAAAGAAAGATGGGGGCCTTCGACCATGCATAGACTATCGGGGGTTAAATCAAATCACCGTAAAGGACTCCTACCCTTTGCCTCTCATTCTTGAACTGTTTGATGTACTTAAGGGGGCTGTCATCTTCTCCAAGCTAGACCTACGAGGGGCATATAACCTGATTCGAATTAAAGAGGGGGACGAGTGGAAGACAGCATTCAACACTCGTAATGGACACTTTGAATATTTGGTCATGCCATTTGGGTTGTGTAACGCACCTGCTGTCTTTCAACGTTTCATGAATGAAATTTTCCATGATTTCAGCAACCGCTTTGTGATCATCTACTTGGACGACATTTTAATCTTTTCCAAGACTCATCTAGAGCACATCTCGCATGTGAAACAGGTATTACAACGACTTAGAGAAAACCATCTTTATGCAAAAATCGAAAAATGCAGTTTTCATCAAAGCTGTATTCCTTTCCTTGGGTACATCATAAGTGCTGACGGTTTCCAAATGGACCCTCAAAAACTTTCCGCTGTCTTGCAATGGCCCCAACCGACCACTTTAAGAGGACTCCAAAGCTTTTTAGGGTTTGCAAATTACTACAGACGCTTCATTAAAAGTTTTGCCTCCATTGCGGCACCCCTTACTGCCATGACTAAGAAGGGTACAAATTGTAAGGTGTGGTCTTCAGAAGCAAGATCGGCTTTCCAGCGATTAAAGGACACGTTCAGTAAAGCTCCAATTCTTCAGCATCCAAATCCTGATCTCCAGTACATTGTTGAGGTTGATGCCTCTGAGGTTGGAGCAGGTGCCGTACTCTCCCAGAGACAGCCAAAGTCTGGTAGAATCCATCCAGTAGCTTTTTTCTCTAGAAAGTTTTCTCCTGCAGAGATGAATTATGATGTTGGGAATCGAGAACTACTGGCCATCAAATTGGCATTGTCTGAATGGCGACACCTTCTGGAAGGGGCTCCCAAGCCTTTTACTATCCTCACTGACCATAAAAACCTACTGTATCTTCAGACTGCTAGACGTCTGAACTCACGTCAGGCTCGATGGGCTCTGTTTTTCTCCCGTTTTAATTTTGTCCTTTCTTATGTTCCAGGGCATAGAAACAAAAAAGCCGATGCTCTTTCCAGACAGTTCGCTACCTCTGAAGAAGATCAACCAGGCGAGCAGTATATAATACCACCTCACAAAATTGTTGCGCAGATCTCTACGGCTCTTTCCCAACAGCTACAAGAATCCCAGAATCGTGTTCCCCAGGGCTTGAAGATACCACCAGGTCGCCTGTACGTAGCCCCTAGTCTCAGAAAACCTGTACTCCTCTGGGCACATAATGGCGTGTTATCCGGTCACCCTGGTGTCACCATCACTCTTAAGACCTTGCAACGTCATGTATGGTGGCCTCATATGAAAAAGGATGTTACTGACTATGTGGCTGCCTGCCCAACTTGTGCTGCTAATAAAGTACCCCGCACATTGCCTGCTGGACTGTTACATCCACTTCCGGCACCTCGCCAGCCTTGGACCCATTTGACCATGGACTTCATTGTAGACTTACCCAAGTCCGAGGGCATGACTGCTATATGGGTCACAGTGGATCGCTTTTCCAAAATGTCTCATTTTGTGCCGCTCCCGGGATTACCTACAGCGAAAGCACTGTCCACTCTTTTTCTTTCCCATATTGTAAAACATCATGGCATACCTACCAATGTCGTCTCAGACCGCGGATCCCAGTTCGTTTCCCGATTCTGGAGAGCGTTCTGCAAGAAACTGGGAGTAACGCTCTCGCTCTCTACTTCACATCACCCGCAAACTGATGGTCAAACCGAACGCATGAACCAGACCCTAGAAACCTATCTTCGACATTATGTCAATGCCTTACACTCCAACTGGTCTGAGTACTTGCCTTTAGCTGAGTTCGCCCTAAATTCCCGTTGGCACAGTGCTCTTCATACCACACCATTCTACGCAGCCCTAGGCTATCACCCTCAGACTTTTCCTCTACTTCAGCCTTCTTCTGGTGTACCAGCAGCAGATCAGCGGGTAAAGAATATTCTACTACATTGGAAGAAGATTCGTTCATTACTACAAAAGTCAGCAGGCAAGTACAGACTTTTTTCCAACAGACGAAGACGCCATATACCTCCATATGTGGTGGGGGACAGAGTTTGGCTATCAACCAAGTATGTGAGACTGAAACAACCTTC
The DNA here is from genome assembly GCA_029574335.1 of Rana kukunoris. Classification (NCBI taxonomy): domain Eukaryota; kingdom Metazoa; phylum Chordata; class Amphibia; order Anura; family Ranidae; genus Rana; species Rana kukunoris. The sequence continues at coordinate 27,641 of JAJQKJ010000229.1, forward strand.
TACCAAATTGGGCCCTCGATTCATTGGTCCTTACAGGATCATTGCTCGAGTTGGGCCAGTTTCCTATCGCTTAAAATTACCTTCCTCTCTCCGGATACATCCTGTGTTTCACGTTTCCCTCCTCAAAAAAGCTATTTTCAACCGCTACTCCAGATCACAACAGCTACCTCCTCCTGTTCTTGTTGATGGACAAAGTGAGTTTGAAGTCTCCAAGATTCTTGATTCCAGAAGACATGGCCGTGGCCTTCGGTATCTGGTTCATTGGAAGGGATATCCTGTCACAGACCGCTCCTGGGTTCCAGCCAAAGATCTGCATGCCCCTTCTCTTATACGAGACTTCCATGCCTCGTTCCCCACTAAACCCCGCTAGGCCCCCGGAGGGGTCCATTGGGGAGGGGGCCCTGTCATGTCCCGGGGTGTATTCGAACCTGGGTCTTCCTGGTCTTAAACCATAGCCTTACCTGATGTGCCACAGAAGAGATCTAGGCCTTGGGAATATCCTTATTGTGTTCAACACACACCTCGGACTCACTAGCTCCACCTGCTGCCAGCTGTGGACAATTCTCATTCTGGACAGCCTTTAAATAGGAAGTGAGGTCATCACTCAGCGCCCGTTTATTTGGATTACTTCCTGGGTGTTTTGTCTTCAGTGATCTGCATTGTATTGAACTCCTGCCTGATATCCCGACTATTCTACAGCCTGCTGATTTTGTACTTTACCGCCAGATCGTGTATGACCTTTGCCTGCCTGACCCTTCTCCGGAATCCGATTGTGAACTATTTGCCTGATCCGTTGCCAACCGTATCTGCCTGACGACGCTTTGCCTGGATCTCCAGCATACCTGTTCCACTTCGGACACTACCTTTTACAGGTACCTTACACTCCTGTAGATAAGCGTCAGTGTACATAAAGTGATTCCAGGGTCGCAGATCTCAAGAAAGGTCTGGCTTTTATAAATTTAGCACTGTGCTACTTTAACTGGAAATTGAATGGTCATGCAACACTGTTTTGGTGGTATTTGATCACTGGGTTTTTTATTTTTTGCTATATAAATGAAAAAAAGACCAACATTTCTATTATAAAACATATCCAATAAAATCAAATGTTTTGGTGGTATTGGTGGTATTTGATCACTGGGTTTTTTATTTTTTGCTATATAAATGAAAAAAAGACCAACATTTCTATTATAAAACATATCCAATAAAATCAAATGTCTTCATTAATTTAGGCCAACATGTATTTTGCTACATGTCTTTAGTAAAACAAAATCACAATAAGTATATATTTATTGGTTTGTGTGAAAGTTATAGCATCTACAAACTATGGTATACATTATATATTTGCAAATTGATCAGTCCTGATGTACTTGAAGTCCTTAGAATTCCAGGACAGTACAAATACCCCCTAAATTACCCCTTTTTTGGAAAGTAGACAGGCCAAGGTATTTACTAAGAGGCAGTTTTTTTGAAGTTGAAGGAACCTGTAATTGGGTTTTATTAAATATTTTGGGAAAAAAAATACATTTTTTTTTTGCGAAGTGTATGTCACTTTGGGAGTTCCTGTGTCCTCCTGGGTGGATCACCCCATGATCCGGTTCCCAGTGACCTTCATGCTGGCACAGTCCCTTTATGGTGAGAATTCCGGGCGGGACTAGGTATGGTTCAGGAGATGATTTCTTATTTTTATAAGAAAAATTTAACATGTTATATCCACATTGTATTATAATAATATTAATAATGTTTTTTATATTTATAGTTATGTGACAAACAAAAATCCATGTGTACCATCTGAGAAAAAATATACGTGTATAAAACTCCTGAGGAAGCGGATATTATGGAAAAAAAACGTGAAATATGTAGAGCCTCTATACATATACTATGGATGGTTGGATATTTTATTGGTAACAATAGAATGTTAAACATGAGATACTGCATGGTTGTTGCAATGTAATATTTATTCTATGAATATGTAAATAAACTCTGTTTATTTTTGTAATAAAAATTAAAATTTAATATATTTGACTGGTAATCAGTTACTCATACGGTACCACCAAAGTCCAATTCAGCCTCTCTCCTATTCCCATTACATTATAAAACATTAAACGTTTCCTCCAACCTTTAAAACATTGGGCCAGATTCACAGAGCGCTTACGCTGGCGTTACAGGAGATGCGTGGCATAAGTCTAAATTTGCGCATGCGTTTCGATGCGCCGCATCCCCAAAACGAGATACGCAAGAAATCTACTTTTTTTTGACCATCGTAATTTTGATAGACAGGCGCATCCGTCCGCGCAAAACTGCGCTAGACACACCATTGATTTGCTATTCAAATATGCAAATGAGGGATTTACGGGGATACACAAAAGAACGTTGGTGCAGCGCAGGCTACGCGCTGTGCGCAACAGCTGCACAGCCTGTCTAAAATTAGACCATATAAAAGGTGGTATAAAATTAGACACTCCGTCTACATGTCAGCTAAAGCAACACTGTTAGTGAGGAGCTAAGCAGTCACACTTGCTGCCCAACAAACTGTATGCCAACATGCCAGTGGCATCCAAGCTCATAGCTATACTACTGACTTTAGATTAGCAAAGAAGGAGGAGGGCACGGAGGAGGGCACGGGAGAGGATTTTTTTTTTTTCCCCAAAAAAATTCTTTGCTTTTATAAACATTTTTACCAAAAAAATACATACATATATATACATCAATACATAATATACATACAAATTACAAACACGGTCTCACTATCTTTCAATAGCCCTTTAAAACCTTGATGGATATAATAATGGATATAATAATCTAATCTGATACAAGCCCCTCACTCTTCACTTGATATATCACATAGACATCTATAGACATCGCATAGACATCTTTGGCATGAGTGAATTTGAGGTGTCTCGCATCTTCAGATTCACCCCTCATGCCATCCTGGAATTAACCACAACCCTGCAGGAGGACATCACCAGCCCAACACATGACACCACCCATGACACCCATGACAGCTACATATACAATCCTAGCCCCATCCCCACAGATTTCGAACAGAACATGTATGGGGACAGATGGCTGGTTAGTGAGTGACATGGGTGGCAGGCATGACTGTCCCCCCCCCCCCCCCATGATGCTGAAATCACAAGGGACACATGCACTACTAACATCCTCCTGTCTTATCCCTTCAGGGTGACTCTGCATATGCACTGGGACCCCATCTCATGACTCCTATCCGGAACCCCCCATGGTACCCTGTTGTATTCCCCAAACTTTGTATGCCAGATCATCGGTGCATGTTGCATGCTGCACAACTTCGCAGTGAGAAAGGGCCTGGAGATTGACATAAGTGATGACCTGACCCCTGAACCAGACAATCCCCCCCTAACCGAGGCTACCCCGTCTTCTGAGGGAAGAGCAGCCAGGAGCCAGCTCACATTAGGCATCTTTGCACGTTAAACACACACATTAATCATGGCACAATGAGAATGCATGCATGCACACCACTGTGGTCCCTAGCACAGACACATCACATCCTCTTCACATTGGATTGGCACAAGCCCACCATGCAGGACTTGTGAGCAGCAACGCCATGCTACGGCTCCAATTATGTCACTGTACATTCATACACCATTCACACGGACCTGGGGATCACTTCTCCCTGGTCCTGGGGAACCCTTCTCCACCACAAATGAGGATGACACCCCTTTCCCGGCAGGAATGTCACCCCCACATTCCAAAATCATTCACAAACAGAACCAAAAAAGAAATAAAAAAATTGACCAGCAAAAATAAAAAATGCCCAGCAAAAATATAATTTCAAAAAAATAACAACAAAGAAAACACATAAAAGACAAAAATCACTCTGCAAAACAGTCCCCAAATATCTCAAAGACACGTCACAAACAAACAAACAAACAAACAAACGCTAATAAACAACAGAACAAACGCACCTTGCTGTATAGTAAGGGATACAAAGGGATGTACTTTTGCAAAGGAAGTGCGTTTGTGTCTGTCTATTTATGCTGTCTGCGTAGCTCACTAAGTTGCCCGGGTCCACTTCCAATTTCACTGATTGCGCCGTTCCCGAGTTGTGAGCATGCGCACAGAGGTGCTGACCATGGTCTGCTTCATGCGCGCATGCGCGATCCGGCCGGCCCTTCATTTGCATGGGGTCACGGCTCATTTCAATGTAACACGCCCACGTCCATCCCAATTTGAATTACTCCACCTTACGCCTCTGAAATTACGTTGCACAGGCGCTAATTTCTGCGCAAATCAAACGAGAATACGGTGATTGCGCCGCTACATTGCGGCGGTCTAACGTGAAGGAGGTGCGCTACGCCAGTCAAAAAATGCGCTGATGTACGTGAATCTGGCCCATTGTGTTTGTTAAATTGAAAAGCCCATAAAAAGGAAAACAGTGGTGAAAAAAGTCCCTAAATAGGTTTAACCATTTTTTTTTTTCCACATTGATATTTTTATTTGAATAACTAGGGGCCTGACAAGTACCTACCTACATAATTTCTACCAAAAAGTGTCTTCTACAGAAAGCTGTTAGGGAAGTCATTCAACCCACTTCCTGTGAGTTTAGGGTGTCATCGACACACCCCCTAGGGGTGCATTATCACAACGGTCTGAACTCAAAGTACTACTGCACCAATTGTGTGCAGAAAACAGGACTGCTCCATATTGAAGCTGGACAAGAAGGGTAAGAACCTGGGGTGCCACATGACCAGTCAAAAGACTGCTGAAGTTAAAGCATATATACCGTGATTTAAAAAATATATATATTTGTGTGTAGAGGATCCTGTAGTTTGAGTTTTAAAGTGGTATTAAACTCACTTTAAAAAAAAAATATATAACAGATAGGTCTTTTACATCATAAATGCACAGCTCCCAACTGTTCCTGATTCCGAGTGACTGTCCCGCATTCGGGACAAAGTCCCCCTGTCCCTCTTTCCCCCTCATTTGTCCCTAATTTTGCCATATTAGAGACCAGGACAAGTAGAAAGAAAGGAAGTACAGAGCTACTTAGATGCAGAGGAAGTTTACCTAATATGGAGGTGGCTGCACCTGAAAATGAAAATATGAAATAACACTTTAAAAAAGTAAAAAAACATAGAGTAATGCCAAATGTTTAAGAAAGTTCTACTTCATTTAAAAAACAGGAGCTGTGGGGGGTTGGAGTTTACTAACACCGTGCAGTGTTTACATTGAATGTAATGTGATCTCTGAATGGTATGGGAAGGATCCTATCATTCATCTGACTCTTCACCATTCACTGTGTAAATAATGCACAAACAATGCTCAATGGATGGAAGAAGGAGGCAGATCCCTGTTAGACCACCTTGAATTCAGCTCAGTCCAAAGACCAGAGGATTTTAACTCACGCTGTGCTGCAACTTCAGCGCCAGGAAGAGGACAGGGCTCCCTGCAGCAGCCTTTTAAAAAGCGTAACATACTTAAAGTGGTACTAAAGGTACAGTTTTTTTAAAAATAACAAACATGTCATACTTACCCGTGTCATACACTCGGCGTCCATAGCCGCCAAGTGTATGACTTGGCCCCGCCCCCCGGTGGCCACATTATTTGATTTGATTGACAGCAGCAGGAGACAATGGCTGCGCTGCTATCAATCTATCCAATCAAGGCCAAGACTCTGTGGAGAAGAGGACGCCGGGGGACATGCAGAGCAGTTGAACTGACTCAGGTAAGTAAAACGGGAGGGCTGGGGGCCCGTGATTGATGTAAAACCACTCTTATCCTTTCTAAACTAATGCCATAGTGCTGATCTATAAGGATATGGATGCCTCCTGCATGTATCCTTACCTGTCAACTGTCTCCCCTCTACCTGTTATAAGAACTGAAAAACTGCAGATTCTGTGGGTGGATCTGTTGTCTGGAGCTCGGTGGGTGACGTCGTGATGTCAGTAGACTCCCCGCCCACCTCTACACTCCCCTTGTCAACATGCATTTTCTCCTGTGTATTCCTTACACTAAATTCTGCTATGATCACTAACATCCAGTCAAAATCCAGAAAAGTAACCACATGACTTCAGAAAAGGAGTGGGGGTGGGAATTAAAAAAGAATGCCTGTCTCAATCTAGTGCATGAGATATGTAAATAACCTGTAATTCACAGCAAGGGGGAAGAATGGACAAAAGTTTTCTCCTGTTTGTCCGTTTATATTACTGAAAAAAAGAAAAGAGGATTGCTCAGATCTGGATTAGCTCTTTGTGGCAAGACTGGGCACCAATGGTAGAAATTCTTATACTCTACATTGTGACAATTAAAAAAAACAAAAAAACAAATAGGGTTTACATCCACTTTAATGCATAGGATGCATTGAGGTGAAAAAACACAAACCTTTACAACCCCTTTACTTACAGTTAAGTGATATGACTGCAGCTATAGTAGAAATAAATAATTTGTAACTTTACCTTTTTTTTTATTATTATTATTATTATTTTTTTTACTTATACAAAGGAACTCTAATTACAGCCAATCTCTGGGTACAGGCTCTAGGTGTGGGTAGCACATTTACTTCTAAAAACCCTCCTTGTTTTTTTATTTTATTTTTATTTTGGATAGTGACTGAACCAAACGGAAGTTATTCTGACCAAAGACACTGGTATATAATTTAACTAAACTAGACAGGGCAGCGGTCTGCAGAAGCCTGCAATCAATACATGAATATTCTTGCAAAGCAAAAGAGGATTTTCTGGCTTCCAGTCACTGTGGATGCACAGATCAATATTTTATCCACAAACCGATAATAAATAGGACCTTAGGGCTTTGCTGCAGTAATGAGTTTTCAACATTTTCCAAGGTCTGCACACCTTAGAAATGATCGCCATTGGCGGAAACTATAGAGGCAGGTACTCTTGATACTTATTATGTGAATCTTTTGTGCAGTTAACGTTTTTTGGTAACCCTTTTCAGTCTTATGCTCCCCACATCGGTCAGTGGGTGGTCAGATGTGAAGGTGAGACCCCTGGAAGATCTTCTCTTTAAAGGTATTTATCATTCTGTGCATTAATATTATTGTCATTCCTCTGTCCTGAGTTTAGGGTATACAGTGCCTTTAAAAAGTATTCATATCCCTTTGCAATTTTCCACATTTTGTCATGTTACAACCAAAATCGTAAATGTATTTTATTGTTATTTTATGAGATAGACCAACACAAAGTGGCACATAATTGTGAAGTGAAAGAGAAATGATAAATGGTTTTATTTTATTTTTTTACAAATAAATAACTGAAAAGTGTGGCATGCATTTGTATTAAAGGGTCACTAAAGGAAATACATTTTTTTTCTGAAATAACTGTTTACAGGGTATAGAGACATAAAAGTTAACTGATTCTTTTTCAAAATGATTAAAAATAGATAAAAATCAATAATATAATGTGCCTGCAGGTTAGTTTCACTTTTGAACTGGCTTCATGTTTCTGTGAAGTAGAAATAGAAACACAGAACTAAAACAAACAAATCCAGGGCAGTGTTTTGTTTTTAAAATGAATCTGATTGGTTCTGGGAAGTTTTAGACACACAGTAATGACAGCTTAGACCACCGTGAGAAAGCTCCCAGTACGGTGATTATAAGGAAACAGACAAGCAGGAAGTGGGGAAAACAGAGCAGGATTACAGCAACTTCAAAGCAAAAACGAACAATAAGGACATGAAACCAGTACTGCAGTAAGGTAAAGGAAGCTATTTAGCTAAAAAAAAAAATTCCTTTAGTGATCCTTTAAGCCCCCTTTACTCTGATACCCCTAACTAAAATCTAGTGGAACCAATTGCCTTCAGAAGTCACATAATTAGTAAAAAGAGTCCACCTGTGTGTAAAAATATCCCAAGCTTTGAACATCTCACAGAGCGCTGTTCAATCCATCATCCGAAAATGGAAAGAGTATGGCACAACTGCAAACCTACCAAGACATGGCTGTCCACCTAAACTGACAGGCTGGGCAAGGAGAGCATTAATCAGAGGAAGCAGCCAAGAGGCCCATGGTAACTCTGTAGGAGCTGCAGAGATCCACAGCTCAGGTGGGAGAATCTGTCCACAGGACAACTATTAGTCGTGCACTCCACCAATCTGGCCTTTATGGAAGAGTGGCAAGAAGAAAGCCATTGCTGAAAGAAAGACATACGAACTTCCTTTGCAGTTTGTGAGAAGCCATGTGGAAGAAGGTGCTCTGGTCAGATGAGACCAAAATGTAACTTTTTGGCCTAAAAGCAAAGCGCTATGTGTGGCGGAAAACATACAGTGCACATCACCCTGAACACACCATCCCCACCGTGAAACATGGTGGTGGCAGCATCGTGTTGTGGGGATGATTTTCTTCAGCAGGGACAGGGAAGCTGGTCAGAGTTGATGGTAAGATGGATTGGGCCAAATACAGGGCAATTTTAGAGGAAAACCTGTTATGCCACGTACACACGATCGGTTAAACCGATGAGAATGGTCAAAATTTCATCGGTCAAAACCGATCGTGTGTGGGCGCCATTGGTTATTTAACCATCGGTTAAAATAAACAAAACTTGTTTTAAATTTAACCGATGGATTCCTAACCGATAGAACAAAATCGACCGTTAGTAGGCAAGTCGACGTATGCTTGGAAGCATTGAACTTCATTTTTTTCAGCACATCGTTGTGTTTTACGTCACCGCATTCTGACACGTTTGGTTTTTTAACCGATGGTGTGTAGACACGACTGACCATCAGTCAGCTTCATCGGTTAAACGATGAAAACGGTCCATCAGACCGTTCTCAATGGATCGTGTGTACAGGGAATTAGAGACTGCAAAAGACTTGAGACTGAGGTGGAGGGAGGTTTACCTTCCAGCAGGTTCAAAATACAATTGAGAATCTGTGGCAAGACTTGAAAATTGCTGTTCACAGACGCTCTCCATCCAATCTGACAGAGCTTGAGCTATTTTGCAAAGAAGAATGGGCTAAAATGTCTCTCTCTAGATGTGCAAAGCTGGTAGAGACATCCCTAAAAAGACTTGCAGCTGTAATTGCAAAGAAAGGAGGTTCTACAAATAATTGACTCAGGGGGGCTGATTACAAATGTACACCACACTTTTCACATATTTATTTGTAAAAAAAAAAACTGGAAAACCAATTTTATCATTTTCCTTCCACTTCACAAATACTGCATGTGCCACTTTGTGTGGCACATACGGTCGATCACATAAAATCCCAATAAAATTGATTTACATTTTTGGTTGTAACATGACAAAATGTGGAAAAGTTAAGGGGTATGAATACTTTTCCGAGGCACAGTAAATGTTGGCCCTTGTAAACTTCCAAGAGCACATTCACAGCTTTTCAATGATTGTATTTGATGTGTAGACGAAAGTTGCAATACATGTATTGCTGCATGTGCCACTCAATGTGTGTCCCAGTACTAGAAAAAGACACAAGACCATATTTTATCCTGCCATTTGATTATGTAGCATTAACAATTGCCATTTTTTTCTTCAACACCTTTACAAACGGTGGTAGCTGGTGCTTTATATGGGCCAGGATGCCCAAGGCTGGTAGGAGGGTCTCCCAATCACATGGTTGGAAATTGGCTGCATGGTATTGATTTCCACGGGAGCCTGTCCTACTGGCTCTCGATCATTGGCAGTTGGCTGTGTGTTATAAGTGACATTTGGATCACAATTCTGGGGGCATCCGATCGGTTTTTGAACTGATGGTGTGTACGCACATCAGACCATCAGGCGACTTCAGCGGTGACCTTCCGTCAGACCATTCTCATCAGGTTGGAGCGATCGTGTGTACACGGCCTAAGTTTTAGGTTTGCCCTTAGGCCTCGTACACACACTTGGTTTTCTCTGCAAGAACCAGCAAGAAAACTGCTGGCAGAGCTTTCTTGCTGAATAAACCGAGCGTGTGTATGAGGCTTTCAGGTTTCTCGTCAAGAAAACTGCCTAAAATCTTGACGAGAAAAATAGAGAATATGTTCTCTATTTTCCCGTTGTGATTCTCGGCAGAGTTTTCTTGCCGAGAAACCCAAGAGTGTGTATATTGCCTGTTGCCGTGGAAACCCATGCATGTTCGAAATGACTTTGACGCATGCGCGATAGATTTCTAGGCATAGGTAGGGTGCAGCAAGAAGGCAGCGACGGAATCGAATGTGACGAGCACATCTCGTCGTACGCGATGACGTCATTGCATTCTTGCCTTCCAAAAGAACCGTGGTTCTTTTGAAAGGAGTGTCTGTACACTTGGGCGGCAAGAGATTCGACAGTTTTTTCCTGACAAGATTCTGGCCCGTGTGTACAGGGCTTAACTCTTTTCCAGAGATAATCGTCACCAGCACAGCCACAGATAGACATGTGAGCAGGGTGCAGCATGGTGTGAGGGTGAGCAGTGATCACACAGAGGCCGAGGTGAATGAGAACAGTCTATTAAGAAAGTTCCAACAATGCTAGAGGTAGAAGATACAACCTGGACGGCCCCTCTCCAAACTTGTAATCCAAGCATGTAAAAAATCCAAGGCAGCGCACCATACGGTGGGGAAAAAGGCAAGGAAATTAGGCCTGGTGGGTAGATTCCAATGATGCCAACACGATGAACAGAATTGGAGCCTGGCAAGCCAACACCCAAATGGGAGGCTTCCTAAAGGGAGGAAGGACGTAGTTCCTGCACTGTCCCTACTCCGTAAACTTTTCCAAAGTTTGAATATTCTCCCTGACAGATGGGGAACCTGTCCCTACACTAAACGCTTGCAAAATGCATGCCAAGCTTGGGAGCCAGTTTCTTAAATAGATGCTTCAGGGCACCAGTGTCCAATCAGATGGCTGCTCCAGGGCCGCTGATAGGGGGGGACCACCAGCCCTCCTGTAGGGGGCCCCAGCACACTGAGGGGCCCAGACAGCAGGAGGGTTGGTGGAGAACAATGCCCTCCGTGTCTCTCACCCAGGTTTCTCTCCCTCTCCCTCCCACTGGCTTTTAGCTGCTGGGTGATAGATATAGAGGGATAATGAACCTGGCCAGCCGCCGCTAAGCTCCTTCCCCTGCCCCGAGAGGGGGTTGTGCTAGGAGGAGGGATTTGTGGAAATGTGTACTAGGAGAGGGATTGAAGAAAGAAGATTTGTGCTGGGAGGGAAGATGCAGGTGATTGTGTACCAGGAGCCGATGAGGGAATTTGGGGCTAATAGGAGGGATTGGGGGAATTGTGCAGGCAGGGGAGATTTGTACTAGAAGGGGGAATTGTTGTGGCATTTGTGTCCATTAATAATGATTTTCATATATTTTCATATATTTTCATATATTTTTTTTGTGAAAATATTGTGTAGAATGCCGTCAGGTGTGTGTGTGTGTGTGTGTGGGGGGGCCATCAGGTAGGCTGTACGGGGCCCCATGATTCCTAACAGCGACCCTGAGCTGCTCCCTTGATGACAACAAACAGCCTTTAAGGAAGTTCCTCATCCCTTCCTTCTCCATCTGCATCACTGCTAGACCTTAGTGCCCCCTAAAGAGAGGAGTACAGACTGCACCTGCCTACAAATAGGATAAGCATCCCCACCAAAGTCACAGGAATGTACAAAGCCCCTTTCACACTGGTGGCAAGGGGGTCATCAAAACAGCTGGTTGATCCGCGTTAAAATCTGGAAACTGAAAGTAGGGGATGGGAGGGCTAGTGTAGATCAATGAGGGCTAGGGTGGGTTAGAGTAGTTTTTTAACCAGTTCCTCATGCCTTTCTTCTACATCACTGCTAGCGCCACATACAGAGGGGCATACAGACTGCACCTGCCTACAGACAGGATAAGCATTCCCAACCAAAGTCACAGGCAGGTAAAAAAAGCCCCTCTGGTGGCAAAGACAGGTGGTTGATCCACGTTACGCATCTGGAAAAAGGGGATGGGTGGTGTACATCTATTCAGGAGGTCTAGGGTGGGTAGGAGTAGATTTTTTTTCAAGCTGAACTGCAAGCAAACAGCTAAATACACAGATGACTTACAAATATAAGAGCTCTGTTATCTGCTAAAGAATTTGTATTTTGCCCATCTAGCCTTAAGTTATACACAGCTTTGCCACACAGAACAAATTTGTCTAGGAAGACAAGGGATCTGAACGTTCTCTTCTGCCGTTTTGCTTTCACTTACAGGTCGCCTCCTCACCCCAATCCAGTTACCAGCGAGTGAGAGGACCTTCAGCACTATGATAAGCTCATCTCTCTGTCACTCTGCTCTCTCAGCCTATAGGCATGCTCCATGACTACAGCACCCTTTATTAACTCATTGAGCTGCTCCCCCCTTCCCTGAGTTCTGCTATTCAGTGGCTAATGCCCGGTCAAGTTTAGGTTCTTGCTTGCATTAAAAAAAAAAAATATTGTGTTACTGATTACAGAGCAACATTAATTTGTGTTTTTTTTTAGATCTGCCTGAAGTTCAGCTTTAAAAGTAAAATTGTCTTTCAAATATTTTTAAAGGTGTAATTATTAAGGGAGATGTTAATGTGAAATCAGTATTTGCGGGCTACATTGTATATTAACAGAGTTCCCATCTGTATGAGTAACCTTGTCGGGAGCAGCTTGTACATGTTACACATTTACAGAAATAACCGTCAGCTTGTGGTTTTGCATCTTAGGAAAACAAAACTCCGACTCAACATCACAGGATGCCTTAAGGTTAAACGGAATAACAGTTATTGTCCTCACCCACCGTACCCAATTCAAGGCTGGGATTTCCACAGTGCTTAGAAAATGTAGATCCTGATTTCTGAAACCAATACTGCGCCATCAGATCAATGAAAGGTCAATGAGGGACAACGTGGTCACAGCTGCAATGAGGATCCTGCTCCTGGAAGACCTGTATGACTATGGTGGTAAGCCACCATGGTCTCATTCCTCTGAAGGCTGCAGATAGCAACAAGCCCAGAGAGGATTATAGTTTCTGAAAAGTAAAAAAATAGGGCTGGACCCATAAGGTTACCTTTTTGGTATTGTTATCCTAAACTATTTATATTGTTGTAAGTTATCTAAATCGCAGACAGGTGACCTCTACACCCCAGGTGATCTCTACGGCCTCCTTGGCTTGTAGTTTTACCACTTGCGGACCGCTCCAACTTAGATAAACTGCAACAGGACGGCCACTCTGCTCCAGATCGATGTCCGCCTGCACCCGATGATTACATATGTAAACCATGCAGGTTGTCGTTTTGTCAGAAGGCAAGGTATTGATCCTGTGTTTCTACTAAGCAGGAACACAGCTCTTTGCCTTCCCCTAGTCAAATCATCTCTCCCCACAGTGAGTTAGCACAACCTAGGCACACAGTTAACCCTTTGATTGCACCTGATGTTATCCACTTTCCAGCCAGTGTCATTAGTACAGTGACAGTACATATTTTTTTAGCATTGATTGCTGTATTAGTGTCACTGGTCCCCAAAAAGTGTCAAACGTGTCAGGTGTCCAATTTGACCGCCGCAATATCGCAGTCCCGCTGAAAAGAAAAGAAAGTTCTATTTGTGGGGAAAAAAGGACAACATTCTTATTTGGGTACAATGTCGCACAACTGCGTATTTGTCAGTTAAAGAAAGTGCCGTATCGCAAATAATGGCCTGGTCATGACAGGGACAGTAAAGAAGAAGATGACACAAGTGGGGGACAGTAATGAAGAAGAAAGCGACACAAATGGGGGACAGTAATGAAGGAGAAGGTGACACAAGTGGGGGGACAGTAATGAAGAAGAATGTGACACAAGTGGGGGACAGTAATGAAGGAGAAGGTGACACAAGTGGGGGACAGTAATGAAAAAGAATGTGACACAAGTGGAGGACAGTAATAAAGAAGATGATGACACAAACGGGGAACGGTAATGAAGGAGAAGGTGACACAAGTGGGGGACAGTAATGAAGAAGGTGACACAAATGGGGGACAGTAATGAAGGAGAAGGTGACACAAGTGGGGGACAGTAATAAAGAAGATGATGACACAAACGGGGAACGGTAATGAAGGAGAAGGTGACACAAGCGGGGGACAGTAATGAAGAAGAAGGTGACACAAGTGGGGGGACAGTAATGAAGAAGGTGACAGAAATGGGGACAGTAATGAAGGAGAAGGTGACACAAGTGGGGGACAGTAATGAAGAAGAAGGTGACACAAGTGGGGGACAGTAATGAAGAAGAAGGTGACACAAGTGGGGGACAGTAATGAAGAAGAAGGTGACACAAGTGGGGGACAGTAATGAAGAAGAAGGTGACACAAGTGGGGGACAGTAATGAAGAAGAAGGTGGCACAAGTGGGGGACAGTAATGAAGAAGAATGTGACACAAGTGGGGGACAGTAATGAAGAGGAATGTGACACAAGTGGGGGGCAGTAATGAAGAAGAAGGTGACACAAGTGGGGGACAGTAATGAAGAAGAAGGTGACACAAGTGGGGGACAGGATAAATGTGTCACTATTTTAAACAAAGTCAGAACTGTATGACATGTTAAATACAGTTCTGTAAGCAACACCTTATTTTCTGGCAGAGTCCCTCCTGAGTCTAGTCTCTGGTTCTGCCCCTGACTAGACTCTAAATATGCTCCTGAGACCCTGTAATTATATTAATATTAACATGTGTCTATGCTCTGTCTATAGAAAAGCCTCTGGATAGGCTGCTGCTTAAGAATGCAGTTTGAGGGTGTGTCTATGCATTAATGTAGCACTACCATCGAAGGAGATTGTAACGGATTGACCCGTGACAGACTGAGATTCTCCTATGTCTAGGGTCACCTTATGTCCACTAGGGCCATAGGGTGACAAAGAAATTATTTCATATATTACATGAGATGGGACATTAATAATAATTCATATTGCAGGACTGGAAAATTACAAAGTGTCCCTACTAGACATCTGCTCTTAAAATGCTAAGTGGCCCGGCTTGTGAAAGACCTTTCATTCTGTTGAAAAGGTGTTAATTGCATCGGGCCTGAAAGACCTTTTGATGGTGTGATTCATTGTGTTTTTAAACAATGTGTTAAAGTCTCCATTCAGATGTACTGAATTAGCATGTCAATTATGTTTAGGAATGTATTGATACTCAGAGGTAAGAACCTTCCCTTTAGAGACAGTACGTCTGTCTAGATAATGTGATTGAGGTTCCCTTTCTGTGTGTGAAGATTATCTGTGACAGTATTTTGTTTTGATGTCATTATCTACAGGAATGTCATTCTCTCTGAGTTAAGGCTATTGATGATGCGGTGCCGACATGTCTAGCTACGGATTAGATAATTAGCCTCAGTGTGTGAATAGGGGGGTGGGGACTGCATTGTCCTGTGATTAACTGTACTGTATAAAAGAGCTAAGAAGAAACCATTAAAGTGTTCATATCCTTGGAAGCAAGTACAGAGCTTGAGTCTCGTCTTGATTATGGGAATTGATATGGATCGTGTATGTAGTATTGTCGGATAAGCTTGTCGTGGTTGGATGGAAGGTCGTAAACAGTGGTGACCGTTACATAGATGCTATTTGGGTGGCACGTTACCTCTATCTTCTCGCTGTCCAGGGTAAGAAAGAGAGTTCGAAGAATTTCAATGTCCAGACGATACACTTCTTTTTCTAGGATTTATTTGCAGAACTTAGTAGAAATGAAGTTGGAGGTGTGGAAGGGCAAATAGGTAGTTAGGTTGAGGTTTATAATCACAAATAGGAAACACTCCTGCTTCCAGCAAACAGTTCTCGTTGCCACTCCAGCCAGAGTGGGTATTGCTCACACGGACAGGCCCCCCCCCCCACCGGCCCAGCAGCCGGAATGACACATGGAACAAAGTACAGTCTCTGCCACAGACCTTCCCTTATGAGGAGACACTTTTGGTCCAGAATCCCCTGACACAGAATTCAGCACCAGTATCTCTCCAGATTAACTTTTGTAGACCTTAGATCTGACAGGCGACCACCATCGAGCCTCTCAGTGTATGGTGCATCCTTTGATGAAGTTTCCAGGCCTTCTCCCAAGATACCAGCCTCCCGCATGGTCCACTTCAGGACAGGCCCTCCCCTGGCCTCCCTCATCAAGTGGCCTCCTCCCGCAGGTCAGACAGCACAGGATCACCTCTCAAATGCAGACCCAGTCTGACTACTGGTCCTACCAAGTGAAGCCGCAACCCCGGACCAACGTGGTTCCGGAGTCAGGATACAGGAACACGTTGCCCCAGGCCAGGCAGGCCACGAGGCGTGTACAACGGACCCCACTCCAATGGCGTCTGCTATCTAAGTACCCCTCCCCAGCATGCACAGCGGGAGCGATCACCGATTCGCTGCTAATCGGAACACCCAATACACCCTGACTCTACTGCTGCCACCCTTGGCCTGGCACGGTAATGACATCCCCAGGCAAACAATGATGGTTACTCCCAGCACAGCCATGGCTGGAACAGAGGCAAAATTGCCCACAATTACACTTGTCTGAGCCAAATAACGTCTTAGGTCAACTCTAAATTTACAGCAGTGCCTGTTCAACAGGAGCAGGCCGCTACATTGATTCATTGATTTAAAAGAAACCTTTGGTTAGGCTGTTGAGGTCATAACATTCTATTGTGGAGTGCAGTGTGGGGACTTGACAATGCTCAGATTGCTGGATGCTGGATTTGTTGCCAAGGCCCTGGCTTTGTATTAAATAATTCAGTGTGGGGTGTGTCTGCGCATTGACTTTTAATAAGCTTCTAGATTAAAGCGGCTGAGGTCTTGGCAATTAATTGTGGATGCAAAATGGAGAGTAGACACATGCACTGACTTTCCTCTAGTACGAGGTAAGTACTTGCACCTTGTATTGCCCTCTCAATGGGAGTGTTACTTTACCCAGTTTATATCCTTGATGGTTTACTATAGTTAGCCACATATTAGAGATATAAAGTGCCTGAATCAGCAATTTATTTGACTTCGTACAGTTTGCGATCTTATCGGGCTAAGGAATCTATGCAAAATATGAAATAATTTGTATTTATAGGCAACATGCAGAGTGATATTTTATTAATTTAGAGATTGTAGCCTGTAGCCCTTACACTGCTAATCAAACTGGCTTCGGTAGTTTACTTCATTTGTTTGTAGATAAAAGTGGTATAATGAGTATGAATATAAAAAAGAAGGAATGTCTTGCAGGCATCAGCTAAAATTTATTTCACAATATTGATATTTCTTCAAGTTGAGTTAGGAAAATTTGAAATTTTAACCTCTTCACGCCAGCATATATGCGTGCCTGAATGTAAACAGAGCTGTGCCGAGGTCGCTTGCCATGCAGGCTCCCGACACAGTTACCAGCGGTTTATATAAAGCTTCAGATCTCTACTTGCGATCAGGAACTTTCTAAACATGTGACCACTCACATCACGGCGGTCATCACATTATCATAAACCCTGCCCTCAGAAACCTCTTAAAGGGCTGGGAGGCACTGCCGTTAAAGAGTTAAAGTAGAACTCTAGTAAGGATGGAAATTACCAGTTTTTACATAATACAAAAAACGATTTTTTTGGGGAAAACATAAAAGATTGGGTTGCATTGAGTAAATAGATACCAAACATTCCAAGTCTTAAAACTGCGTACCGTGGAATTGTAAAAAAACTACAGTACTGAAAATTCGCCATAGGCTGGCGCTGTAAAAGCTTTTATCAGCTTAGCATTAAAAGATAAGTTCACCTTTTTAAAAAAAATTAACACATGCACATTTTTTGCAGGCAAAAAATCTGCATTTATGTTTTATTTTTTGTGAATCCTGCAGAGTATTGCACACGTGATCAGCAAATTGCAGGTGCAATGTCTCTTGCAGAGTCTCAGCATAGCTGTCTGCCTGTACCTCGTACAGGTAGGCAGTTACCTGAGAGCAAGGAGAATCAATAGACCACCAGAATATTCACCAGTACCCTGGTAGTTTATTGAAACTACAAGCCGTCAGCCACTATGGATGATGCAACTTGTAGGCAATCATTCACAGAAACCTGCTCTTTTCAATTTGTGACAGCGGGCGCAGGGAGAGGAACCCCTGCCCACTGTTACAGGGTGTGGGGAGTGGGGGAGAGCTAAAAATAGGTGGAACAAGTAACATGTTCTGAAAGTGAACTAATCCTTTAACCATGAACTATGGCTGAAGGATTATTACTCTCACTACAACGTTCACGATGATACCAAATTTGTGGTGCCATTGATAGTTACATAGTTACTTAGTTAGTCAGGTTTAAAAAAGACACAAGTCCATCTGGTTCAACCATAAAAAAAAATATATACATCGTACAATCCCATATACACAATTCTAAAACCACAGTTGATCCAGAGGAAGGCAAAAAAAACAGCAGAGCATGATCCAATTTCCTACCGGAGGGGAAAAAATGTCTTCCTGATCCCCCAAGAGGCAATCGAATTTTCCCCGGATCAACTTTACCTACAAATCTTAGTACCCAGTTATATTTTGTACATTTAGGAAAGTATCCAGACCTTTCTTAAAGCAATCTACTGAGCTGGCCAGAACCACCTCTGGAGGGAGTCTATTCCACATTTTCACAGCTCTTACTGTAAAGAAATCTTTCCGTATTTGGAGGTGAAATTTATTTTCCTCTAGACGTAAAGTTGCCCCCGTGTCCTCTGTGTTGACTGTAAAGTGAATAACTCGACACCAAGTTCACTATATGGACCCCCTATATATTTGTACATGTTGATCATATCCCCCCTTCATCTCCTCTTCTCAAGAGTGAATAAATTCAGTTCCTCTAATCTTTCCTCATAGCTGAGCTCCTCCATGCCTCTTATCAGTTTGGTTGCCCTTCTCTGCACTTTCTCCAGTTCCCGAAATCCTTTTTGAGAACTGGAGCCCAACACTGAACTGCATATTCCAGATGAGGTCTTACTAATGATTTGTACAGGGGCAAAATTATATCTCTCCAGAGCTTTTTTTCTCAGAAAATAGGTGCAGGAACTCAACTACGACCCGTTCAGATTTCACAAACATTAGAAGGGTCTTAAAGGGGTATTAAATACCAGAATTGCATTACATACAGTGTGCAGAGTTCAGGGGGGTAACAAAGCAGTCACTTGTAAACACAGAAACCAGACTTCTGTGTTCACAAGTGATTGTGGTGAGCGGGCACCAAAGGGTCTGAGCCATAGGTGGTGGAACTGAGTTCCACCAAGTTCCCCCAGAAAAAAAGCCCTGTATCTCTCTCTCTGGAGTCCATACCTCTCCTAATACAAGAAAGGACTTTGCTCGCTTTGGAAACCGCAGCTTGGCATTGCATGCCATTATTGAGCTTATGATCAACTAAAACCCCCAGATCCTTCTCCATTACAGATCCCCCAGTTCTACTCCCCCTAGTATGTATGATGCATGAATATTCTTAGTCCCCAAGTGCATAACTTTACATCAATCAACATTAAACCTCATCTGACACATAGTCGTCCAATTAGACAGAGCATTGAGGTCGGCTTGTAAATTGGAGACATCCTGTAAGGACATTATTCCACTGCATAGCTTGGTGTCATCTGCAAAGACAGAAATGTTACATGTTGAAGTTTAGATACACGTGTGTTTTCTCTATGCTACGCTTTTTATATGCAGTGTGTGTGGGGGTGACAGTTGTGCTTTAATTTATTTATTTTTATTTTCTTTATTTATTTCATATAATCATTTTATTTTTATTTTTTTTACACTTTTTTCATTCTTTTTTTAACTTTATTGCTATCACTGGGGGCTTTACAAGATCCCTATCTGATAGCATAGTATCTATTTTTGGAAACATTTGGGGTCTTTTAGAACCCCATTGTCTCCCCTGCTCTTAAATGTAGCTATTCAAACAACGACCATGTTTAAATAGCTGCATCCTCAGCTACACTAGCCGAGGAATGATAGCTGTGACTCCGAAAGTGATGTATTACACATCACTTCAGGGGGCATTAGTCACAGGAAGAATCTAGAGCCACCCGATCACTTTTATCAGAAAGGCCTTCACCGGCCATCTGGCGCTATCCTTTGCAGTAATAGCTTTTAGATGTCCTCAGTCTTCCAGTGTCAGGAAAGGTTCACCCGTTGGTGGCGCCATCTGTTTCTTGGTTCGCAGTACCAGTGTCCACCAGAGGGTGTCTTCCAACACTCAGGATCTGTAGTGGAGGGATTTACCTGCTGGTGGCACTGATCATTTGGCTGTAGTACCGGTGTACACCAGTGGGTGTTTCCCGGCAGTGAGGAGCAGACAGCACCTCCTGCGCTCAGGTGTTACTTGAGGCCAATTACAGGCATTCATATAAATACCCAGCTGATGATTGCTCTCATTGCCTTGGTAGCCTGATTATCTGATCCTGAACCTGTTCCTGTATCCTGAACCTGTTACCTGTGTACCTGACCCTGCCTCCATGTCCTGATCCCCATCCAGTCTCACCTGTTACCTTGTATCCCTGCCCTGCAGTCTGATCCATCCATCCTCTTCCTGTCTTGTTTGTTCCCTGTCCTCATCTGCTGACTCCCTGTGTATGACTTTGGTCTGGCTAACGTTTATGTTTCTGGAACATCCCTTTGTCCATCCGCTGGCTTACGTTCATGATCACAGTATTCCCTATTTACTGTATATAGTTGTTTGTTATTTGTGGGTCACTGTTTGTTTATTGTCACTGTTTGGTATTGGAGGTGTTTGTGTATTTATATATCACTTATCTCAAACATTTATATTCACTTTTCATGCGTTTTGGGTCTCTCTTTGCAATCCACACAGTCTGGTCACACCCGATACATGCAGGGCAGGACTTAGGGTGGTGGGGGCCCCTGGGCTTGAGTCACTTTCGGGCCCTCACAGGACCTTTTCACGCCCAAAATGTTTTCTTTTAAGCGGCCACTCTGATACCGTTTGTCCACCATTACATCACTGTCTAATGCAGACAGGTTTTCTCAACGGCAGTAAACGAGGCAAACCTCAAGATGACTGACATTTAATTTAGCTAACTAAATTACATTTTTCATTGCAGGGCAGGGACAGGTAAAAATGCTAGACAAATCAACACACTTTAAATGAAAAATTAAAGAGGAAGTAAACTCAGAACTTCATATCAGGCTTTTCATGCCATGTAATGTGTAACATTATTTACAATATTGCCCAGTCTAATGTATGTAAAAACTATTCTTACTTACTGTGTTTTAGTCATTTGTAATAAATTCTACTTCCTGGATTAGGCTGCGCCTGCACCATCTTGTGTATGTATTGTTTTCTGAGTCCCCTGTGGAAATCACTTCCGCCCTTCCTTGCTTCCCCTTGCTGAAATCTCGCGCATGCGCGATTGTAAGTTTTCCCAGCCTCTTTCTTGACCGACGTTACTAAGGCAACCAAGCGAAGAAGCTCAGAATGACTGCCAAGTCTTGCGTGTCTGCTAAGCTGTGCCGCTGAGAGCGGAACTCTCAGACACAGCATAATGTTGAAATGGGAATGGCACACACAGAGCGTGCCATGACTCAATGGACAGGAAGCGCAGGCGCTGGAGAAATAATCAAACATTGCAGGAAGAGATACAAGAAGAAGAAAAAAGTAAGGAGACAGGTAGGGGCCCCCTATTGGGCGGGGCCCATGGGCTTGAGACCAGTCAAGCCCAATGGTATGTCCAGCCCTGGATACATGACATCCAGGTTGAATGACTCCTAGCTTCATTGTACCCAGAAGACTAAGAAGATAAGGTCTTCATGGACCAGCCCCTAAGGCAGGGGCGGACTAACAACTCATGGGGCCCCCCGGGCAATAGGAGATTATGGGGCCCCTGGGCAATAAGAGATTATGGGGGCCCCCAGGCAATAGGAGATTATCCGGCCCCTGGGCAATAGGAGATTATGGGGTCCCCAGGCAATAGATTAGGGGGCTACACAGTATACACACACATACAGTATGCATACACAGTATACACACAGACACACAACACACACACAGTATACATACACACATACACATACATACACTGAAAAGGTACTGGAGAGGCGGGGCAGCTATAATCTTGGGATTTTTTTTTAAAACACAGATTTTTACATACTGTCCCTGGTTTTACTGAGGCTGGCAACCCTGATGGGGCCCCCTTGTGGCAGTGTCCGAGTGCCCGAATGGTCAGTCCGCCCCTGCCCTGTGGGTACATAACTGTAGAGCTGTTGTCATCCCATCAGCATTACTCCTTGCATCATGCCTGGAGAAAACCTGAAAAGGAAAAAGACCATGCACGTTACATGAACGAGCTAAAGACACCTGGAAAAGATAAGTATAAAAAATTCAGAAAACACTCATGGAGGTAGGGGAGGGGACAACTGGGGCTGAAAGGGTGAAATGGACTTTAATTACACTCCCAGTCCAGTCCTCTTTCTCAGTAATCACCATGTGAAATAGAGAACTGTCTACCACAGTGGTAGTGAGTGACCGCAGGATGTATCTCTAAAGTCATCACTCAATTACAAACACTGCGGATAGGGGAAATCTGTGTTAGAAGGAAAACCATGTGCTGTCAGGTCTGTTTTGCAATCCTATTTCCTTTTTTTATCAGAATGTGGAAGTTTCTGTAGAATCAGTTGTGCATCCTGGTATTTCAGCAGAAGACTAGGGAAATGTGCATATGATGAAGTGATTTGTAAGCTGCGGACAAACTTCATTCTGCCGAATTGTTTACATAATTTTGCAAATCGCCCATTGCCGCATAGATCGGTCCATTGGTGACGTCAGAAGCAGACACAGGAACACATAATTACCTTATCAACATAATTAATTTCCCTGGGATAATTTAATCCTTCAAAAGTGATAACGTTCATTGAGATATTTGGGAAACATAATGAGACGTTTCTTGTTTTCTTAGAGTTCACTTAATCTTTGGTGTGGGCAATTTACAATTCTTCATTACTTTCTTAATTAAGTGTTGTAACACCACAGTCCATGAAAATTAAAATAAAGCGTGTATTGCTTGTGTTAGTAATTTATATATTTGTCTATTTGCTGGCGAACGTTTAATGTTCTTCCATTAAAGAAATAAACCAGCTGCACATGCAGCTCACTTTTCACGCCACTGTTGAAAGTAGGGCAGTAAAACAAAAATATAGATATTTATAAACAGGGCATTCTACCCCTATTATAGGACAAGTTCAAACCCCTAGCCCAACTGACCACATTCCCTGCCACCCAGGTAGTTACTTTTTTCTTTGATGGTGGTGCTCCCCCCCCCCCCCCCAAAATAATCTAGAACCTGTCTGCCTGTGCATTAATGCCCCATAGGTCCAATGCTGGGACAAGGGGTGGGCAGAAGGGATGGCTGCCCTGGGTGCAGCATGTATAGTAGGGATGGGGGCACTGCAAGTTCCTTCTACTATAAGTCTGATAGGAGTAGTGACAGTGGCATCACTACTTCTGTCAGCCCAGCGCTGGAAGCTGCTAGAAGAGGAGGAGAGAACGGAGAGGAGGTGTGGGCTGTGCTCTCTCCCCCCCTCCTCCTCATAAGCTCAAACATGCTAAAGGTATGGCGGGCACAATTTGGCATTTTGACCTGAGCATTGGGTGATCTTGTCCTGGCACTGCATACTGTAGGTCTATATTGCTCCTGAAGTACTGGTACATCCCATTCAAGGCAATAAAATATTGGTGTGCAGACTTAAGCAGTCAAAGTTTTTTCAAGTTTTTAGTTCAGTTCCGGTAGTAAAGGGATGTGTAAGGTTCAAATAAAGAGCCGCTATGCACCTGAAAACCCACCTTGTTTTTATAAAGTGTGTAGCATCAACTTTCTCTTAGGCAGTGATGGTGGACCTCCAGGTAGTTCAGTGAGGTATCATTTTACCTCAGGGCAGAATTTGCTTAATCTTTGTGGGGTAAAAACAATTGGGTTTAAACCAAACTTTTTAACAGAGATTATTATGACGGATCTCGAATACCCCAGGTGGACACATCCGCCAGACCTGTGTCTCCTGTCCTCCAAATGCACCTGCAGCCTGCAGATTTGCCATAACCAGCCCTTAACCCCTCAATCACAAGACAATCCACACAGGTGTTGAGGGTTAAACATGCAGAGCATAAACTGTTTATTAAATACAAGACATACACTTTTACACACAGATAGGGACACTCCCCTTAGCTTTGTCATAGAGGGGAGGGGGTAGGGGACAAGGAACAACCAATGGGAACGGAAAACTTGTACATTGAGACTACAGATAAACATAATGGGCCAGATTCTCAAAAGAATTACGCCGGTGTAGCTACACATACACCGGCGTAATTCGAAAATCCGCCGGCGTATCATTGTTTTGTATTCTCAAAACAAGATACGCCGGAATTAGGCTAGGATCCGACTTGCGTAAGTCACTTACACCGTCGGATCCTAAATGCAATAATACGCGGGCCGCTAGGTGGCGTTTACGTCAATTTCAGCGTCGAATATGCAAATGAGCCGATACACCGATTCCCGAAAGTTTTTGCGCCGATTCGCCGTAGTTTACGTCGTTTCCGTAAGCGTAAGGTTACCCCTGCTATATAAGGGGTAACCTTACGTCAGTCCGCCGTATGCCGTGTTAAGTATGGCCGTCGGGAGAGCGTCAGGTTTTTCCGTCGTTTACGTCGTTTACGTAACTCGTCGCAAATAGGGCTGTACGTTAATTACGCTCACGTCGCAACCAATGTATTTGCGGCGTACTACGGAGCATGCGCACTGGGCTACGTTTAAGGCCGGCGCATGCGCAGTTCGTTTGGCACGGGGGCATGCTTAATTTAATTACAAGCCGTCCCCTTTGAATTACACGGCCTTACGCTGGGCCATTTACACTATGCCGCCGCAAATTACGGAGCAAGTGCTTAGAGAATACGGCACTTGCTCCAGTAAGTTGCGGCGGCGTAGTGTAAATGGCTTACGCTACGCCGCCAAGGATTCTACGTGAATCTGGCCCAATGAGATTATGGTAAGCAGGCAGCCTCTCAATACACATCCCCTGCAGAGACATGTCTCCAGTACCGACCATTGTCTATGCTATGTGCCATTTACCAACACAATTAGACACAGCAATAAGAGGGGGGGATGGGGGAGAAGGGATGTAGCATTACATTACATTATCTCAATGCCAGCTTGTCCCCGGGGTCTCCAGTCAATAATCTGTGGGTAAGAGGCCCGCCCACAGTCCCTTCCAAAACACACAGTGACAATGGGTTCTTTCACATTTATTATGCCCAATAAACTTGCAGAGAGTGGAATTAGGGTACAGGATAACCAAAAATTAGCAAAAAATACATACTTCAGACTACTTACAGTTAATACAAAAAAGGGCCTCTAAGCCAGAACCAGCGCTCTGTACTCTTCAGAAAGTATAGCAGCTTTAAGGTAGCATACATGCCCCTTGGATACGCCACCAGAACTTGCTGCAATTTCCACCAGCAGTAGCTTCAACAGTGAGGTCTTTATTCCTGGTTCTCCAAACCAAAGAGCCACCTTCCTGCTTCCTTCCCCTGGATGTACCCTACAGCTGGATAGCAGGAAAATCTTCCAGGCCTCAGACTGGCATGTGCCTCCTTTGCTGGCAGGGCCCTGGAGGCAAGAGAGGTTCTAAAAGTTTACCCTAAATATTTACAGTATATCCTCCCACAGTTTGCACCACAGGCAACAAACGTCCTAATGATTGGCCAGGGAGACATACAGTACATATTTACAAATCACAATTATTGTATAAGGAATTGCCAAGGAAATTCCCCTACAGTGAGCAGAATTATACAATAAAACTGAGCTTAGGGGATATCTAAGTAAAGCAGAACTATGGCAATGATCCATGCTCAGGCCGACTACAGCCCAGCAGCACTAAAAATTGTAAGTTTTTACTTCTTTCTCCTGCCCTTCCTCATGTTGTTGACAAAAGCTCATTAGCATACCCCGACACGGAAAACGACGGGAAGTCCACCCAGTGGCCGCAATTTTATTGCAGCTTAGATCCGAAGGCGTACTAACATGTAATCCAGTCGAATTGAAGCCCGCAGCCGTCTATTCATGGTTTGAGGTTTCCGACTAGCTAGAAAACGCGCGTAATTTGAAATTACTCCAGTCTAACACCAGTTATACAGGCGTAATGGCTCTGTGAATCTGGCCCTTAGTTTCTTGTCTTTGGTTGACAACCCTTCAGTCTCACTGTTACATTTGCAGTGTTGTTGGCTAATGTGTTTCCCTTTTTGGTTCTGCGATGACATCACAGCATCCTTCATTACATAGATGTTGTCGGCCCGGAGATATTGCTAAAGAGAGAGGTGATGGAGGTGCATTGTTAGAACCTTGACAGAAAGAAGAGGATGTAAAGCACGGGTGTCAAACACAAGGCCCACGGGCCAAATCCAGCCCTCCGAGCCATTTCATGTGGCCCTTGCACCACTCATGTAGCTGTAGAAGAACTCCAGACCCTTACTTTCTGCTTTCAAGCAATGCATCCAGCTTCTTCCCAGCAGCAGCATAAGGACAGGGGGGTACACTGATGTAAGGGAGAGTGGGGGATTAAACTTCTGATGGTGGGGTGGCTCTTGACATCTAATATATGGGGAGGAGATGCGCTGGACATCTAATCTTACAGATACAACCGGCCCTTTTAAGGGCAATCATAATGCTGATGCAGCCCACAATGAAATTGAGTTTGACACCCCTGATGTAAAGGATTGGTGGTCAAGTAACAGAAAAAGTGGCTTTTTAATGGGAGGTGAAATAAGAGAATGGGGCTAA
>JAJQKJ010002627.1:0-62618 GCA_029574335.1 Rana kukunoris
CTGGCTATTGTATACCATCCATCTAGAGGCTACCCCCTGTATGGTAGGCATCCACAGGGCCTGCTAGATGTTGCTAAAGAAACGTGGGAAGGAGAGGTCAGCCCATATAGGAGCATCATAGAACATGTATCCTTGATGCAGGATCCGAATCGCAGCCGTCCTGCCCCTAGTACGGGAACATATGGAGCGAGCCCAGGAGGCCCAAAGGAGGGTCTATAACCGGTTGGTGCCAAGGTCCGTACTTTCAGCCCGGGGGACAGAGTGTTGGTACTGGTTCCCACAGTAGAAAGTAAATTTTTAGCTAAGTGGCAGGGTCCCTTTGAGGTTGTCGAATGGGTGGGGGAGGTAAACTACAAAGTCTACCAGCCAGGCAAAAGGAAACCCCACCAAATTTACCATGTAAATCTCTTAAAACCCTTGAAGGACCGAGAGACTTTACTGGCCACGACCTCACCTCCAACAGACCGGATACCCGTGATACCTGACGTTCCACATCACGGATTCCCTGTCTGTAGCACAACAAAATGACGTTTTAGGGCATTTGTGCAGAAAAATAGAGACTTTTTCTCCCCCTTACCCGGACTGACCAACACGATCCAACATGACATAGTGACGGAACCAGGGGTTCGGGTAAATGTAAAACCCTATAGAATCCCAGAGGCCCGGCGAGAGGCGGTTGCAGAGGAAATAAAACAAATGTTAGAGTTGGATGTGATCGAAGAGTCCCACAGTGAGTGGTCAAGTCCCATAGTGCTGGTCCCAAAACCTGATGGCAGTATCAGGTTTTGTAATGACTTTAGAAAAACTTAACAGTGTGTCCAAGTTTGACGCCTACCCAATGCCCCGGGTCGACGAACTTGTGGACAGGTTGGGACAGGCTCGCTAACATAACGACCCTGGATCTAACGAAAGGTTATTGGCAAATACCGCTTACTGAATCAGCCAAGGAGAAGACTGCCTTTTCCACTCCTGAGGGCTCGTTTCAGTATAAGCGGATGCCGTTTGGTCTGCATGGAGCCCTGCATCATTCCAGCGAATGATGGACAAAACTTTGAGACACACATCGCGCTCGTATGCAGCGGCGTACTTGGACGATGTGGTCATCCACAGCCCAGATTGGGAATCGCACCTGCCCCGCGTACAAGCGGTGGGTAGATTCCCTTAGGGAAGCATGTCTCACGGCCAATCCAAAAAAAATGTGCCATAGGCCTGGAGGAGGCCAGATACCTTGGGTACATTATTGGCCGGGGAGTGGTCAAGCCGCAGACCAATAAGATTGAGGCAATTCAAAAATGGCCCCAACCAGTCAATAAAAACAAGTGAGGGCCTTCCTGGGCATTACGGGGTATTATTACAGACGTTTCATACCCATTTTTGCCACCGTTGCTGCCCCTTGACCGATTTAACGAAGGGTAGGGGGTCGGTCATGGTCAAGTGGAACCCCGAAGCCGAGGAGGCATTTCAGAAGTTGAAACAGGCTCTTTGTATGGTACCCGTACTAGTAACCCCGGACTTTAGCCAGGAGTTTGTTGTACAGACGGACGCCTCTGAGGTGGGACTAGGGGCCGTACTCTCACAGAACAGGGATGGTGAGGAGCACCCAGTGGTATACCTGAGCCGGAAGCTGAACAAGCACGAGAAAAATTATGCCATCGTAGAAAAGGAGTGTCTCGCCATTAAGTGGGCTTTAGACTCCCTGAGGTCTATTACCTACTGGGGAGGTCATTTAAGCTGGTCACAGACCATGCTCCCTTGAAGTGGATGTGTGATAACAGGGAGAAAAATGCTGGGTGACAAGGTGGTTCCTGGCTTTACAGCCTTTTAAATTTACGGTGGAGCATAGGCCAGGAAAACTCCAAAATAATGCAGATGCTCTCTCCCGGGTACACTGTATGTGTTGGGGCAAGTGCTCAGCCGCAGGGGCTTGAGCAGAGGGGGAGGAGATGTGACGGATATGCGAGGTGAGATACTTGACCATAGATATATTTCACCGCGCATACGTTCTATTTTGAGAAGCTGAACTGGAATCCGGGCGGGTTTTACGGCCTCTGGTGTTCCGGTCTGGATATTTGGGTCCACTGGAGTTCAATGTCAGGTGGGTCTTAAAAACAACCAGGAAGAGATCAGAAGGGAGCTCTCTGGTTTTGGGACACTGAGGAGGGAACCTGAGTGTGAGGAGCTCTCTAAAGACATTGCAAGAAAAAGGTTTGCGTTGTTGTTTATTTTGTGGGTGGTGGGGACCAGCCCCACACTGTATAGATAGGAGACCCTGATGTTTAGTTTAGCGCCGGACGGCAAGGATTTAAGTTTACTGTTTTGTTTGTTTTAACCTGCAAACCTTTTTGTAAAATAAACCTGGGCAGCTGTAAAGATTAAAAAGTGCATGTTTACAGACTGTGTTTCAGAAAAAGTGATCCCCACGAGCTAATTCTCCCACAATATATATATATATTAATATATATTATATATATATACATAATATGTGTGAAACAAACAATATATAGGAAGAATAATTATACTAAATTGATTAAATAAAGTCCACAGAAATATGTAAGAGAAATCCAGATAGCCAAATCTTAAAATTCTCCACCACGTGACGATGAGAAGCCAAAAACTTAAAGTGATCCCTCCACCAGTAAGGATGGATACTCTCACCTTCACCTGTAGACCACTATTTTACTAGAAGGTCAAATGAGCAGGTATCTCAGCATAGGAGACCAGGAAGCAGGGTAGCAATTCGGATCCTCAAAGGTCAGCAGTGCATACAGACCCAAACATGAAAAGAGGAATCACAGATCTAAGAGCTCCCTGCTAAACTCAAGCATTCATTTAAAAGGTAGTAAAAGCACAGGCTACTCACATTTTAGCCAGTAAAAAACGGCAGTAAACATTCAGGATATGTATGGACAACTAAATGTTCCAAAGGGACGGCAGCAAGCGACGTGTCTTCAGACTTCAGACTCCTGAACCCCCGTACGCGTTACGTTTTGCAACTTCCTCAGCGGGCCCCGAACTCACGAATAATGCAAAACCAATGATGAGACACAAGAAGCAACTCAACCATGAGCGAGTCTCGCAGTTTCTAATGGTGGAGTCTGACTTAAAAAAAAAAAATAATAGAGTAGAATATAATAGAAAATAATAGAATAGTATAGAAAAAAACAACAGAACGAATATAACCATCTTCCAATTAAAGCTAATATTTTCTATTCTATTCAAACTCAAATTGATTCTATTTGAATTTTGGGAAATTGTTATATTCTTTCTATTCTATTTTATCATATTCTATTCTATTCTTTTCTATTAAAATGTATTCTATTCTAAATTTGAATTTCCAAAAATGGTTATATTCTTTCTATTCTATTATATTGTCTTTTTTTTATACTATTCAAATTGATTCTATTTGAATTTTGAGAATATTATTTCTTATAATTTTTCTTATAATATTTGGGTTATATTATTTCTATTCTATTCGATTGCTTTTTTATTCTTTTATTTTCTATGTTATTAATTTTTTTTTCTATTCTATTATTTTCTTATGTATTCAAATTCAAATTTATTATATTTGAAATTTGAATTTAAGAAAATGGTTATATTCTATGTTATTTTATTATATTTGTTTCTATTATACTCTAGTCTATTCTATTATTTTCTGTTATATTATTTTCAATTCTATTTTTTCTATTCTATTCCTTTATTGTCTATTCTATTGCATTAATTTTGGTAAATTCGAAAACTATACGAATTCTAAAACGTTTCGAATTCGAAAATTTTGAATTCGAAAATTATTTGAATTCGAATTTCGTCCGATTTTTTTCCCCGTTATTTCGGATTCATTTAAATTTGATACTATTATAATATTCGAATTTCCGAAAAAGAAAAATTTGTCCGAATTTGAATTCGGCACGAAACGAACCGCACATGTCTAACTAAAATTCGTACACAAAGAATCTGGTGCAGCTGTGCATAGTAACCTATCAGCTTCTAGGGTGTATTGTAAAAGCTTAATTGAAAAAACTGAAGATAGAAGTTGATTGGTTACTATGCCCAGCGGAAACAGTTTGAGCAAATCTCCCCTCATATGCCTCCACATTAGGTCAATTATGTATTATGCTAATGTTGATGTAACATGACATTCAGTTTTCTAAATTCCAAAATAAAATGCTTTATCCTCCTTGAACAAAAAGGATATCGCTTCTTGCCTGGCGAAGAATCGCTATGAAAGACAAGAATAAAACTGAACATTCCATAGTAAATCCTTATAATTAACAATTATAACTTGGTATGTGAGTTTCCACCAGACGGAGCCTTCTCTGTAACTTGTGCCTCTTCAAAGTCACAGGAGAAACAATGTTTTCAAAGAATGTATTTATTTCTATTATTTCAAAGCGGATGGAATTCTATGAAAGTTCCAATTTCTTCTTCAAGCTGCATAAAATTATGAATTATTTCAACTAATTTAGATTCCTGAAGAAGCTTTTATTCATCCTATTATGCCGCAAGGTTTTGTCTAGAACTTTTTCCTTTATCCCCACATGCTACAAACTGCTAGCTGGAGGTTTCGTAAATGAGAAACTTTGCAGAAGGCTATTTTGAAAGACAGGAAAAATATTTTGAAAGAAGATTTTTACTTCAACATCATCATTTTGAAACCACTAACAGTAGTGTAACAGTTGCTTAGTAAGAGTTGCATATCAGTGGTCTCAAAACTGTGGCCCGGGGGCCAGATGCGGTCCTTTGCTTGCCTTTATCTGGCCCTTGGAACACTTTTTTTTCCACTGATACAAGACACTTTGGCCCAGATTCACAGAGCGCGTGCGCGTGCGTTTCGATGCACGGCATCCCCAGAACGAGATACGCAAAAAATCTACTTTTTTTTGTCCAGCGTAATTTCGTTAGACTGGCGCATCCGTCCGCGCAAAACTGCGCTAGACAGACCATTGATTTGCTAGTCAAATATGCTAATGAGGGACTTACGGGGATCCACAAAAGAACGTTGGGGCAGCGCAGGCTACGCAGTGTGCGCAACAGCAAAATGTCCTGTCTGAAATTAAACCATATAAAAGCTGGTCTAAAAAGAGAAAAAAAGTCTACTTGTTAGATAAAGCAACATTGTTAGGGAGGAGCTCAGCAGTCACACGTGTTGCACAACAATCTGTATGCCAACATGCCAGGGGCATCGTCGCGCATAGCTATACTACTGACTTTAGATGAGCAAAGAAGGAGGAGGGCACGGAGAATGGCACAGGAGAGGATATACCGCACCCGCATAGACCTGTTTGGCATGAGTGATTCTGAGGTGTATCGCATCTTCAGATTCACCCTTCATGCCATCCTGGAATTAACCACAACCCTGCAGGAGGACATCACCAGCCCAACACACCGCTCACATGCAGTGCAGCCACTGGTGAAGGTCATGGCAACACTCCATTTCCTTGCCAGTGGCTCTTTTCAGCGTACAAGTGGAGTGGTGGCTGGGATGTCACAATCCTCCATGAGCAGATGTGTGCACCAGGTTGTCCCTGCAATCCTCAGACGCATGGCCAACCAAATCATCAAACCCACCACTGAGGACCTGCGGCTGAAGGCAATGACAGATTTCTACAGAATTGCCAAATTCCCACGCACCGTGGGGGCCATTGATTGCACACATGTGGCACTCCAGCCCCCCCCAGGAGACAGAGCACATATACCGCAATCGGAAGCATTGGCATTCCATCAACGTACAGGTGATAGTCGATGCCCAAGGCCTCATATGGCACGTCCGTGCCAAACACCCAGGGTCCAGCCATGACAGCTACATATACAATCAATGCCACATCCGAATGGAATTAGATCAGAACGTGTATGGGGCCACCTGGCTGGTTGGTGAGTGACATGGATGGCAGGCATGACTGTACCCCCCCCATGATGCACACATCACAAGGGGCACATGCATGACTAACATCCTCCTGTCTTTTCCCTTACAGGTGACTCTGCATATCCACTGGGACCCCATCTCATGACTCCTTTCCGGAACCCCCAAACCCCAGGAGAGGAAAGATACAATCAAGCACATGCCAAAACACGTGCAGTGGTGGAGCGCACCTTTGGCCTCCTGAAGTCACGTTTCCGATGCCTGGATAAGTCTGGGGGTACCCTCTTGTATTCCCCAAACTTTGTGTGCCATATTATCGGCGCCTGTTGCATGCTGCACAACTTCGCAGTAAGAAAGGGCCTGCAGATTGACCTACGTGATGACCTGACCCCTGAACCAGACAATCCCCCCCTACCTGAGCATACCCCGTCTTCTGAGGGAGGAGCAGCCAGGAGACAGCTCACATTGGGCATCTTTGCACGTTAAACACACACATTAATCATGGCACAATGAGAATGCATGCATGCACACCACTATGGTCCCTAGCACACACACCCCACATCCTCATCAAATTGGATTGGCACCAGTCCACCATGCAGGACTTGTGAGCAGCAACGCCACGCCAAGGCTCCAATTATGTCACTGTACATTCATACACCATTCACACGGACCTGGGGATCACTTCTCCCTGGTCCTGGGGAACCCTTCTCCACCAAAATTGAGGGTGACACCCCTTTTCCGGCAGGAATGTCACCCCCACATTCAAACAGCATTCACAACCCAAAAAAAAAATGACCATCAAAATCAAAATATTTCCAGCCAAAAAAAAAAAAAAGAGGGGAAAAAAAATGATTGCCCTTGACGTGAGCCACGCCTGGGGCGCCCCCGGCCACGGCCCCGGCTGCTCAGGGGAGACTCATGGGGAGGGGGAAAACCGGGGAAGGAGGAGCAGCCCCTGATCTCTGCCCACCTGGCGGCCTGCCCTCCAAGGCCACGGCTATTCTGTCCAGGGCAGCACCAAGTGTTGCCGTGTTGGCCTGGATAGCCTGGGTGAGGGCCCTCACATCCTGCCCAACGCCTGCTGATGTCGTCTGCAGTTCGTTTAGGCAGGTTGTGAAAGCCCGGGAGTGGGAGTCCAGGTTCCCCAGCGTATCCTTGATGGAGGACAGGCTCTCCTCCATCCGCACCAATGTCTGGCTGACCTGTCCCAGATGGCGGGTCTGGAGGAACTGGTCTCTTCTCAGAGTGGCGGGCAGGAGATCGGCCACCCCCCTGGTCTTCTGGGACGACTTCCTGCCTCCAGCTGATGCTTGTGGCCGGGGAGAAGGGGAGGCCCTTGGGAGGGGAGCCATGTTGGGGGAGGAGGGGGGCTCCCCCTTAGGGAGGGCTGCCTGCTGCCAGCCAGAGGGGAAGAGTCCTCAAAAACCAAAAGTCCAGTGCCTGACATGGACTCCTCCTCCTCATGAATCTCCTCCTCCACCTCCTTCTCCTCCTGTTCAACCTCCTCCGCGGACTCCGGCCTTGTCGGGGGGGCCTCATTAGGCTGCTGTCCTGGGTATGGTGCGGTCAGGCCAGATGTCCCTGCACCCTCCTGCACATCTGTGGATGATACAAAACATTCACAGTTTGGAGGATCCACATACTTGCCACATATTCCCTTTCCCCCCCTCCCCCACACATGCTACACACCTGATATTAAAAAAAATACTTACCTGGCACCACGGGCTCCGGACTTAAGTCAAAGCCGGGCAGGCCCTCAACTTCATGCCGATGAAAGGTCAGGGCCACCGCACGCTCCTCCGCTGTCAGCCTAATACTGCATGGTGGGCCCCCTCCTGTGCCCCTGGCATGGGCAAGCATTTTGGCCAGCTTCTGTTTGACCAGACGCCGGAGGTCATTAATCTTTTTGTCAATCCCAGACCGGGTCCGTGTCTCCCCCTCCCCCGCTGAATTGACCTGCTCAGTGATGAGGTCCAAAATCTCCCTCCTCCTGACCGGGGTGGTGTTGGCACTGTCTGGGCCGTGGAGGAAACGTCCATAATCGCTAATGGCCCGGGCAACAATTCTTTTTTCCCCCAAAGTAAAATTGAGTTTTCGCTTTCTCTCTGTCATACTGCAAAAAAAACTCACTCCCAGTCAACAAAAATCAGTCACAAAAACAAGCACAACCAATCAAGCAAGAACACACACAAAGAGAAAACTAACACCCAAAAAATCACAAAAACAAACAGCAAAAAATCAGCAAGAAAACAAACGGACAGAAATATATCAAACAAACAGTCTCTCAAACACTTATCAAAAAACACTTTCAAAGATCTACTATCAAACACTTGATCACACAGAACACTAATCTGACAAATACAAAACACAACGCAACGAACAACAGGACAAAAGCACTTGGTTAAATGGGAAGGGACAAAGGGATGTACTTTTGCAATGCAAGTGCGTTTGTGTCTGTCTATTTATGCTGTCTGCGTAGTCCTTAGTCCATTTCCAATTTCACTGATTGCGCCGCTCCCATGGTGACATGGTCTGCTTCAAGCCCGCCGGCCCTTCATTTGCATGGGGTCACGGCTCATTTCAATGTAACCCGCCCACGTCCTTCCCAATTTGTATTACTCCGCCTTACGCCTCTGAAATAACGTTACGCATGCGCAATTTTCTGCGCAAAAGCTATGAGAATAGGGTGATTACGCGGCTACATTGCGCAAGTCTAACGTAAAGGCGGTGCGCTACGCCGGTCCAATAATGCGCAGATGTACCTGAATCTGGCCCTTTATCTCCCACTCACGCCGAAAATGGGGCATAATGGCTACTGAAAAAACTAAACCAACGGGTTGGGACTTTAAATGAGGCACTGGGTATCCCCACAATGGACACATCCATGATTTTGTCTGCAGCTCTTACCCTCACAGCCCCACCCATTGAGGTACTTTTTTGATTTCTGTTACTACCACATCCTGCTATCCCTATCCCACCCTTCCTTATTATTGACCACTATCTTACTTAGTGTCTATGTCCTGTCACCTCAGTATTGAGGCTTACTTACTATATACCGTATTTATTGGGGTATAGCGCGCTCCCGCGTATAGCGCGCACCCCTAAAGTGGCCCCCATTCCTGTGGAAAAAAAAGATTTTTATACTTACAGTTTTGGTGTCTTGCGCGGTGTCCATCGGCGGTTTCGGGTGTCCTCTTCGTCGGGTCCGGCGTCCTTCCCGCTCGATCCTCGCTTTCCCGCGCCGAGTTTGAATACTGCTCCTGCATATACCGAGCGCAGTACACTCGTGTATAGTCGGGCAGGCTCGGCTACTCTCGCGCTCACGTCCTGTACGTCCAGGACGTGAGCGCGAGAAGAGCCGAGCCTGCCCGACTATACGCGAGTGTACTGCGCTCGGTATATGCAGGCGCAGTACACTCGTGAATAGTCGGGCAGGCTCGGCTACTCTCGCGCTCATGTCCTGTACGTCCAGGACGTGAGCGCGAGAGTAGCCGAGCCTGCCCGACTATACACGAGTGTACTGCGCTCAGTATATGCCGGCGCAGTATTCAAAATCGGCACGGGAAAGCGGGTATCGGCGTATATCGCGCACCCATGATTTTGCCCTGATTTTATACGCCGATAAATACGGTACATTGTTACCACAATGTATCATACTTCACACCACTTCATTGCTCACCACATATATTGTTACCACAATATATCTTATTTTACACCATTCTACACATTATACCGTCCTTCCTCTATAGGTCCCCACTACATTTTATCCTTTTACCTACCTATTTTTATTATATTTACACTTTTGACACTTTACGTTTCTTATCATTACACACCTCTGTTCCTCTATAGATGGTTACACCTATGGAGGACTTATCCACAATTTGAACCCTTGGAGATCCTCTTCTGGGAACCCCAAATTGTTACCAGATTACCAGCCTGCATGGTGGGGCCAATCCACCTCAGCTCCCGCGGGTTGTTGTTCCTCCGACCGGGCCTCACCGGCCTCCTATACTCCACACCTATACCCACAGTCATAGGCATACCTGGCTGTAAGGCCGTGTACACACGATCAGACTGGTCCGATGAAACTGGCATGAAGACCAGTTTCATCGGACCAAATTGATCGTGTGTACGGCCCATCGGACCGTTGTCCATCGGACCAAAGTTTTAAAACTTGCTTTAAAATCTGTCCGATGCACACCTGTCCGTCGGACTAAAACGATGGTTAGTACACAAAAGCATCGGACCAAAAACCCGCGCATGCTCAGAATCAAGTCGACGCATGCTTGGAAGCATTGAACTTAGATTTTTCAGCACGTCGTTGTGTTCTACGTCACCACGTTCTGGCCCGATGGGATTTTGATGATGGTGTGTACCCACATCAGACCACTTCAGCGGGTGGTCCCATGAAAACGGTCCGTCGGACCAGTTTAATTGGTTTGGTCTGATTGTGTGTACGTGGCCTTAGATATCTTAGGAATTGTTACTGCTCTATCTTCTCCCTCCTGTCCCCGCACCGAGATTCACCATACCAACCTATTTTAAATCTTATTGTTTTGATTAGGGTTGTCCCGATACTACTTTTTTAGGACCGAGTACAAGTACCGATACTTTTTT
This sequence comes from Rana kukunoris, assembly GCA_029574335.1. Lineage (NCBI taxonomy): Eukaryota > Metazoa > Chordata > Amphibia > Anura > Ranidae > Rana > Rana kukunoris. Next base: position 10,475 of record JAJQKJ010002627.1, read on the forward strand.
TTCAAGTAGTCGCCGATACCGAATACCGATACTTTTTTTAAATGTGTCCCCAAATGCAGCCATGTCCCCCACATATTGCAGCCATGTCCCCCACATATTGCAGACATGTCCCCCCACATATTGCAGACATGTCCCCCCACATATTGCAGACATGTCCCCCCACATATTGCAGACATGTCCCCCCATATATTGCAGACATGTCCCCCCACATATTGCAGACATGTCCCCCCACATATTGCAGACATGTCCTGTCCCCACATATTGCAGACATGTCCTGTCCCCACATATTGCAGACATGTCCTGTCCCCACATATTGCAGACATGTCCTGTCCCCACATATGTAGTCATGTCCTGTCCTCACATATGTAGCCATGTCCTGTCCCCACATATGTAGCCATGTCCTGTCCCCCATACCTGATGTTCTTCAAAGCGGCCGCTGCTGCCGTTAATCCCGGTGCATGACAGCGGCGAGCATTACAAGCTTTCGCTTGTATACTTGTAAAGCCCACGCTGCCGTGTATAGACACTCCCCCTCTCGTGATTGGACGGATCCGTCCAATCACGAGAGGGGGAGTGTCTATACATGGCGGCGCCGGCTTTACAAGTATACAAGCGAAAGCTTGTAATGCTTGCCGCTGTCATGCACCGGGATTAACGGCGGTATGCGGCGGCTGTGCGGTGGCGGTAGCGGTGGCGGGGGGAGGGGGGGGGAGTATTCTATTTCGGTATCGGGGGTATTTGCGGGAGTACAAGTACTCCCGCAAATACTCGGTATTGGTCCGGATACCAAGTATAGTATCGGTATCGGGACAACCCTAGTTTTGATATTTATAGACTCCCACTACATATCTGCTCCTGAAGTGTGTCAGTAGCCACGAAACGCGTTAAGCCAATAAGATGCCTTCTCATATACATACCGCTACTGCAATACCTACTACTTCATACACCGATTGGATTTTACCATTACCAACCAATCATGGTTATAACCACCATGGAGATATATTTTAAGGATACTGATTTTGTATCATTTTTACAATGTACCTAATATGCCCATTGGGAGCCACTTAGATGCCCCCTCTGTATATATACATAGTAATATCATTACTACCTATCAGTTCCCGGAGTGTGCCAGCATATGCAAGTTCTATTTTTCTACTATGGAGACATGCTTCAATTGAATTGGTTTCCCCCCCTTTATTTTACTGTTGTTATATATGAACTCAATATGTTATTATACTTTATTACCATTTATTGCTACAGAATTATGTACTATTCAATCTTTGACTACTATACCATGTATGCTATGTCATTATTGTTTTTGTTATATATTTTTTATGTGATTAAAACATTGACTGCCAATTGCTGCTATGCAATGCTCTCATGTTAAAGTTTTTGGGTCTATTGTACTGGATATCTGCCATATTCAATTGTTCTGTGGTTTCTCCTGGGATACATGCTTCATTTAAAGTTCCACTCTTGTCTTTTTCTGTTCATAATGGCTACTACTGACAACAACAGGGCACTATTTCTTCCACTGACACCAATAATGGGACACTATTCCTCCCACTGATACCAATGCCGGGACACTATTCCTCCCACTGACACAATGATGGGACACTATTCCTCCCACTGATGCCAATGCAGGGACACTATTCCTACCACTGATACCAAGATGGGGCACTATTCTTTCCGCTGACACCAATGCAGGGACACTATTCCTCCCACTGATACCAACGATGGGACACTATTTCTCCCACTGATACCAACGACGGGGCACTATTTTTTCCACTGACACCAATGCAGGGAGACTTTTCCTCCCACTGATACCAATGATGGGGCACTATTTCTTCCACTGATACCAACGATGGAGCACTATTCTTTCCACTGACACCAATGCAGGGACACTATTCCTCCCACTGATACCAACGATGGGGCACTATTCTTTCCACTGATACCAACGATGGGGCACTATTTTTTCCACTGACACCAATGCAGGGACACTATTCCTCCCACTGATACCAACGATGGGGCACTATTTCTTCCACTGATACCAACGATGGAGCACTATTTATTCCACTGACACCAATGCAGGGACACTATTCCTCCCACTAATACCAACGATGGGGCACTATTTTTTAAACTGACACCAATGCAGGGACACTATTCCTCCCTCTGATACCAACGATGGGGCACTATTTCTTCCACTGATACCAACGATGGAGCACTATTTCTTCCACTGATACCAACGATGGAGCACTATTTATTCCACTGACACCAATGATGGGACACTATTGCTCCCGCTGATACCAACGATGGGGGAATATTCTTTCCACTGACCCCAATGCAGGGACACTATTCCTCCCACTGATACCAGCGATGGGGCACTATTACTCCCACTGATACCAACGATGGGGCACTATTTTTTCCACTGAAACCAATGCAGGGACACTGATCCTCCCACTGATACCAACGATGGGGTACTATTTTTTCCACTGATACCAACGATGGAGCACTATTCTTTCCACTGACACCAATGATGGGACACTATTCCTCCCACTGATACCAATGATGGGACACTATTACTCCCACTGATACCAACTTGCTAAAGAAAAAATTATACTATATATATATATATATATATATATATATATATATATATATAGCAAAGTCCTGGGCATCTCTCTGCCCAATGGTGACCTCCAGAGTCAGGTCTGGGACATCCAGCATCCTTCTGTGTATAGTGGGTTACAAGTCATGAAGGGTGTAATGCAGGGGGGATTGATGGGCGCCAGACACTTCGTGAATGCAAGGAGATTTATTGTCTCTTAGGCCGCGTACACACGATCAAATTTGTCCGCTGAAAACGGTCCGATGGACCGTTTCAGCAGACAAATCCGATCGTGTGTACGGGCATGCTTTGAAATTTGTCCGCTACAAACCTGTCCATCGGATATGTCCGCTGGTTAGTACGGCAAACCAGCGGACATATGTTCCCGCACATTCGTCGTATCCTGTGAATGGATCCGACGCATGCGTCAACGTCACCGCCGCGTCACCACGCTGTCTGCCGGCGGGGATTTTTGATCCGATGGTGTGTACACGCCATCGGACCGAAATCCGATGAGACATGTCCGCTCTAAACTGTCCGTCGGACAAGTTTGAGCGGACATATCTCATCGTGTGTACGAGGCCTGAAACAGAAATGTGGGAAAGAGGGTTGGGGCCAGGACACCCTTAAAGGGGAGTTCCAGCCTTTTTTATGTTTATTAAAAGTCAGCAGCTACAAAGTGTAGCTGCTGGCTTTTAAAAAACAGACACCTGTTCCACTGTCCAGCGACGAGGCCGCCTGGAGCTTTGCACATCTCCCCCCCTCTCCACCGGCGCCTCCATTCTAACTGTGGACACCCAGCCTTGACAGCTTTCGGCTTCACGGCCAGGCACTCACTGCACATGCGCGAGCGGTGCTGCACTCCCTGAGTGGACAGGCGATCGCCTGGGACCTGTCACATGTCCCAGGTAATTGCCTACAGGGGGGGCCGCTTAAGGCGATATGACGAGTCGCCTAAGCGGCCCCTGGGCAGAAGGAGGAAGTGGGACAGGAAGTCCCACTCCTACTGAAGCCTCTACCCCCCCCCCCCCAAAAAATATCTGACCTTTATGGAAGAGTGGCAAGAAGAAAGCCATTTCTCAAAGATATCCATAAAAAGTGTTGTTTAAAGCTTGCCACAAGCCACCTGGGAGACACACCAAACATGTGGAAGAAGGTGCTCTGATCAGATGAAAAAAAAATCGAACTTTTGGCAACAATGCGAAACGTTATGTTTGGTGTAAAAGCAACACAGCTCATCACCCTGAACACACCATCCCCACTGTCAAACATGGTGCTGGCAGCATCATGGTTTGGGTCTGCTTTTCTTCAGCAGGGACAGGGAAGATGGTTAAAATTGATTGGAAGGTGGATGGAGCCAAATACAGGACCATTCTGGAAGAAAACCTGATGAAGTCTGAAAAAGACCTGAGACTGGGACGGATATTTGTCTTCCATCAAGACAATGATCCAAAACATAAAGCAAAATCTACAATGGAATGGTTCACACATAAACATATCCAGGTGTTAGAATGGCCAAGTCAAAGTCCAGACCTGAATCCAATCGAGAATCTGTGGAAAGAACTGAAAACTGCTGTTTACAAACGCTCTCCATCCAACCTCACTGAGCTTGAGCTGTTTTGCAAGGAGGAATGTGCAAAACTGATAGATACATACCCCAAGCGACTTACAGCTGTAATCGCAGAAAAAGGTGCCGCTACAAAGTATTAATTTAAGGGGGCTGAGAAATTTTGCACGCCCAATTTTTCAGTTTTTTATTTGTTAAAAAAGTTTGAAATATCCAATAAATTTCGTTCCACTTCATGATTGTGTCCCACTTGTTGTTGATTCTTCACCAAAAAAATAGTTTTATATCTTTATGTTTGAAGCCTGAAATGTGGCAAAAGGTCACAAAGTTCAAGGGGGCCCGAATACTTTCGCAGGGCACTGTATGGGACCATTGTCATTTTTACAGCGAACAGTGCTATAAAAATGCATTGGTTACTGTAAAAAATGACACTGGCAGTGAAGGAGTTAACCAGGAGGGGGCGCTGTAGGGGTTAACCGTGCCCTAAGGGAGTGATACCTTACTGTGGGGGGCGTGTGAGGTCACTGATCGTCGTTCCCTATGACAGGGAACAGAAGATCAGTGTCAGGCTCACTAGGAAGCACAGGGAGAGGTTTGTTTACACTTACCTCTCCTCGTTCTTCCTTTCTGTGACCCGATCGTGGGACACCGGCGGCAATCGGGTCTGCTGTTCCCAATGGGACAGTCATGGAGAAGAGGACTGGGTCGCAAGCCACGGTTGGGATCTTACGCCATGTCTTACGACATGTACGCCCTTGTGCCCAACCATGCCATTTTGTCGATGTATATCATCGTGCGGCCGTCCTCAAGTGGTTAAGGTGAAAAAACACTAACATTTACAACCCCTTTAATTACCCAGGAATCTTACAATTTATATATATATATATATATATATATATATTTATACACAGTACATACACGAGACCCTTTTTGTCAGATGAAAAATCCTAGAAATCACATGCATAAAATGCCACAACCTGAAAATAAAAAACATCTGTATTCCCAAAGGGGTTAAATATGTATTTTCCTGATATTTTAGCAAAGAAAACTGCTGCCTGCTCTGTTTCGATATGTTAAAATGAAATGGTTTTCTCTCTAATTAGTGCAGATCCGTAGTTTGCAACTTGAACTTGGTAATTGGGATGTCTCAGCACTATTTGTTCATATAGCTTATTCTACACCAGTATGCTTTTGTAAATTCATGTTTTCAAACGATTCACCCGAAATCCTCCTATTAGCCTTGTTTTGCAGTGACGTTTTCCTGTTCTGAAACGTAACCTTGTCCCTCTGGAACTAATTATTAAATGTACAGAATGCGGCTAGTCAGTCTGGCCACTATTTCCAATGCTGTATTAAGATATGACATGAAAATGAAAGAGCCTATTGAATAGGTCATTATTACGTTCGTGTACGTCTTTCACATCTTCTAAATTGGGCTAATTTGGCCACTAGGGGACACTGTTCTGTTCTTGCTAAATTGCACCGCTGCAAAAGTAAGATTCGATAATTGTATTCCTTCAAAAGGAAACCTGTCATCAAAGAAAATTTGTTGTCTGCCATTGCTGAGAATTCCTTCTATAAACGATCACTGTCTTGTTGGCATGCTGATCCTTTGGCTCCAATGTTCTCTGCAAGGGCATAACATGGGACCTGATACCAAAATCTTGATTTTCAACCTCTCTACTGTCATTATTCTTAACATAAAGTACAGTGGAACCTTGGTTTAAGAGTAACTTGGTTTGAGAGCGTTTTGATTTGCGAGCAACTTTTAATTTTTTTAATTCTGACTCGGTTTGCGAGTGTTGACTCACAAGACGAGCAGAATTCAAGATAAATGGGCCTGCAGTACCTCATTTGGCCTGAGGTACAGGGGCTCAGGAACCGAACATTGGCCTGCAGTACCTCATTTGTCCTGAGGTATGAGGGCGCAGAAGCCGAGCCGAAGTGTCCTTGAATCTTTTCGGACGTTTTTGTCATTCTCTGGCGCCCCCCCACCTCTGGCCGCATTCAGTATTGCATCCCATTGAAGTCAATGCGGAACAAATTATTTTCTTTTCTATTGACTTCAATAGGAAAACTTGCTTTGATATGCGGGTACTTTGGATTAAAAGCATACTCCTGGCGAGGATGACGTGCGCTACGTGATGTGACGCACGCCGAGGGAGGGGCTAAACCGCGCCAGGAGCCGACCAAGGCACCCAGGAGGACGCCGAGAGATCCAGGGATCCAGGGAACGATAAGCGGCGCTGATGCGAAGGAGGGGTGGCTCCGTTCCCAGGTCCCTAGCCGGTGATCAACATTCGACCTAGCCTGGGGATGCTTTGTTGCCCCCCCCCCCCCCCCCCCCCCGAGCCCCACGGAACCGCACGAAGGTAGCATACAAGCAGACGCTTCTGCGGGAATACTATTTTACCGAGGGCGGGCTTGATCCCCCCACACCCCCCGCCGTTGATGTTCGAGTCGCCCGCTTTACTTACATAACTGTCAGCAGACAGACAGCGGAGTCGCAGGAAGCAGGTAATATCCTCCTTGTTTATATCCTCACCATTCCCGCAACTCCAGCGCCTGGTAAGAGGTCTTTAAAACTGGATTGTTAATAAACATACTGTCAATATGTGAGGGGTCTGGTGAAGAAGGGTCAGAATATTGTCAAAGCCGCTGGGTTAAAAAAAAAAAAAAGAGACACTTGGCGATGCATACATGGATGCATGGCTAAAACACTGCAAGGAGGGAGAAAGAAACTACTTTGGCAGATTTACCTCTTTAGGTTACAAACCGTGCAAAAGGTGCTTGACATATGATCTGTATAGATGGTGTAGTATACAACAAAAATTACTGCCAAAGCATTATCCAGATGAGAGAAATAACCTTTTTGCATAGCAGATTGAATGTCGAATTACTTTACCTGCTATTTGTTCTGTATTACCATTGTTTTATATTCTTGGCCCCCTTTTTGCTGCTCCCCTGAAAACATATAATACTTGGTGATGCATATGACTCATGAACTGCAGGCAAAAAAAGGAACCACTTTGGCAGATGTTCCTCCTTAGGCTACAAACCGCGCAAAAGGTGCTTGACATATGATCTGTATAGATGGTGTAGTATACAACAAAAATTACTGCCAAGGATTAGCCAGATGCGAGAAATAACCTTTTGGCATAGCAGATTGAATGTCGAATCACTTTCCCTGCTACCTGCTCTGTATTACCATTGTTTTATAGCCTGGGCCACCCTTCTGGCTACTCCCCTGAAGACATATAACACCCCTAAATAACTCTCTATGTGCTATCAACAAACTACCCCCTAGCTTTGCCTTATCTCTCCTCCCGCCACCTCCCAAAGGAGGAGGAGAAGGAGGGATTCACCATCCCATTCAATACAGACACATACAGTGTCCGTACCTAGTGGGCGGTAGAGAGTAGTGGCACCGGGGGGGTTATAATCTACTCAGAATAAGCTGGAGATCCAACGCTGAACCACCTATTTGGTGAGTAGGATAGTACCGTGCTGGGGGACGAATACAGTCAAAACTGGGGAAGCGGATCCGGGTAAGGAGAAAATATAAAATGAGTAGGGTAACAAGGGGTTCCGCCCCAAAAGCCCCTAAGGATAACCCTGCAACCAGTACAATTAGACAATATATGACCCAGGATGGGACCTCTAAAAGTCCAGATAATACTAAAAAAAATGAGAAGATGGGGGACTACAAAAAAGTTGGCAGGAGGTACCAACGCCCAAACCCCGGATATATCCATGGAGGGTGAACAAGACCAGACCCTTAGCATGGAGGGAAGTAGTGACACCCATATACCATCTAAGGGGGAACTTGAAGCTATGCTGAGTAAATTAAAAGCCAGACTTGGAAAATCTATAAAAAACGAAATTTGTATCCTAAGAACGGACCTGGGCCACCTACTAACGCGGGTAGAAGAAACTGAGACCAGACTATCAAAACAGGAACTTGAACTCAGCCAATTGAAAGAGCAATATCTTGTCGTTCAACAGAACCAAAGGATGTTAAAATACCGTTTGGAGGATCGAGAAAAAACCGGAATAGGAGAAAAAATCTAAGAATTAAATCTATCCCAGAAGATAGAGGAGAAGATCTGATAAAAATTCTAAATAGTTTGTTCATTCCCCTCCTTGATCAAGATACAGCAGAACCCCTTAAAATCGAACGAGTACACCGAATTGGAAGATTCAACAATGGAGAGGGGAGTAGGCCTAGGGATATAATTGTCAGATTTAGGTATTATGAAGACAAAGCAGAAATTTGGTTGAGACTTAGGAAGAAACCCCCCCTGTGTTATGAGGGGTCTGAAATACAGATCTTCCCTGATTTGGCTTGGGAGACCCTGGCCAGGAGGAGATATTTGAAACCCCTTTTGGAACAGATGCGGTCACAGAATGTCAAGTATCAATGGGGATTTCCAGCATGCCTTATTGGGCAGAAAGATGGGAGGTCAGCTAGACTAACCTTCCCAGAGGACTTACCAGGGTTTTGCTCTAAATTAGATATCCCGGTTTTGGAGCTGCCAGGATGGGAAGATTAAAAAGGTCAGCCTAGAAAACAATTTAAACCCAAAAAAATGTGAGGGACAGGGGGGGGGGGGGTAGTGGGGGAGGGAGGGGAGGGGGGCGACTGGTCTACAATGAGGCTCGGCGATATCCTTCTCGTTTGGGATGGCGGCGAGCCAGTGTAGACCTGTGGTCGGGGAAGTTCCGATGGATTTGAGGAGGGAGGATATCCATGGTACTGAGGCCTTTAAGTGGCCAAGGAAGGGGGGGAGATGGGGGGAGGGGGGCTGGACCAAGGGGGGGGAGGGTGGGTGGGCAATGTGGCTCCCAGAAACCCCACAAGGGCATCCTAAGACAGTAGGGAAGTTACCATAATAATGGCAGAAGTAACATTTTTGACATATAATGTTAAAGGTATAAACTCCTCTGGGAAAAGATTTAAGGTCATGGAAGAGATTAAACGCCATAGAGCTGATATTGTTTTTTTTACAGGAGACCCACTTAACTCTGGACTCCAATATAAAGTTGTATTCTCCTACTTTCCCAAATTGGTTCTATGGTGACTCTATCACCAAACATGCGAGGGGAGTAGCAATCGGCTTCTCAAGAGGAACTAGGTTCTCACTGGAGGCTAGATTGACGGACCCAGAGGGTCGATTCCTATTTTTGAAAGGAAAGGTCGCGGAATAAATCAAGCAAACATCTAGCTAAAATGTCCCAAAAAAGAAAGCCAGGAACTACATTGAAAAAATTAGAGGTAGGGACGGGGGATTGGTCTATAAAACTGTAGAAATCGCAGACACCTTCAAAAACTATTATGAAGATCTATATACAATTGATCAATCGAGGGGGCAAGTGGGGGACAGAGGGACTAGAATACAAGAGTTCTTAGACAAAGCTGGCCTTCGCAAAATAGAGGAGATAGAAAAGTTGAACATGGATCGGCCCATAACGGAAGAAGAAATTAAAAATGCTTTGCAAAATACAGCTGTAGGAAAAAGCCCCGGTCCCGACGGGTTTTCCTATAAGAGATATGGTGAGATCTTAATCCCCAAACTAGTTAGATATTTCAATGGTTTAGGTTTAGACTATGAAACTAGTAAGGAAGCGCTTGCCGCCTCTATTGTAATCATTTTAAAAGAAGGAAAAGATAGTTCACTCCACTCAGGGTATAGACCAATCTCCCTTCTTAATAATGATAAACATTTTGCTAAAATACCAGCACAACGTCTAAAAAGGATAATGCATACCCTGATACACCCTGATCAAGTTGGATTTGTCCCAAATAGAGAGGGAAAAGATAATAGCCTAAGAGCACTGCTCTTGCTCCAGAAGATTAAGCTGAGTAGGTCCCCTGGTCTGTTTGTGTCGGTGGATGCCGAGAAAGCATTCGACAGGGTAGACTGGGGATTTATGATGCAAACTCTTACAGAAATGGGTATCGGGGAGAAGATGATTAGTTGGATTAAAACACTCTATCATCATCCGTCTGCCAAAATTAAGATCAATGGAATCCTTTAGACTCCTTCGAGATGAAGAACGGGACAAGACAGGGGTGCCCCCTGTCTCCCCTCCTTTTCATTTTCTCATTAGAACCCTTGTTAGCCTCCATACGTAATGACCCAGAGATCAAGGGTGTCAAAGTGGGCGAGGAGGAACATAAGATGTCAGCGTTTGCTGACGACATTCTGTTCTATCTCACCAACCCGGTTACTTTGATCCCTAATCTCTCTAAGACACTGCAACATTACGGATCTATATCAAACTTCAAGATTAATATAACTAAATCAGAAATTCTAAATATAAATTTAAACAAAAAAGAAGAAGGGCAAGTAAAAGAGATATGTGCTTATTCTTGGTGTAAAGCAGTGGTCTCCAAACTGCGGTCCGAGGGCCGGATGTGGCCCTTTACGTACCTTTATCCGGCCCTTGGGGCACTATCCCTCCCACTGATACGAGACACTATTCTGCTATCTGACACTGACAATGGAGCATCATTTCTCCCACTGAGACAAATAGAGCACTATTACTCCCTATGTAACCAGCAATAGGGCACTATTCCTCCCCCTAATACCAGATGTTCACCAACAATGATGCCAGGAAAATTTCTACACACGCTGGCCAAAGTCAAGCCCTCCAAGAGTCTGAAGGACAATAAACCGGCCCTTTGTTTAGAATGTTTGGAGACCCCTGGTGTAAAGAACTAAAATACCTTGGTATCAAACTCGCGAGCACGGTCCAGAAGATGTATAAAATAAATTATGTACCCCTGCTGAATGAGCTTAAAAATGAACTAAAAAAAACGATAAATAAACCTATCTCATGGATTGGACGAATTAACTTGTTGAAAATGGTGGTAGTACCCAAAATATTGTATAAATTCCTTTTAATTCCAATTGCGGTACCCCAACAATTTCTACGAATTTTAAATTCTCTTCTCATGAACTATATTTGGAAAAACAAAAAACATAGGATCTCTCTGTCTATACTTAAACAGAGAAAGCAACAAGGGGGACTAGCGGCGCCCGATATTAAAAGCTATTACAAGGCGGCAGTTCTATCCCGCGCAGTGGAATGGGCAAGAGATAGAAAGGATAAAAGGTGGGCACAATTCGAAAATGCACAAGCCAACACACAATTGAGTAAGGTTATTTGGAACCCAACTCAATATCGCACACTTGATCACAACACTAATTATATGACACCGGACACTTTAAGAATGTGGGACAGGGTACAGACACTATTAGGAAGTAAATTTAACTCCCCACTAATAAACCTAAAAGAAAATGTCTTTTTCGCACCTGGGGAAAAAAAAATTGGTGGAAATTGGATAAAAAAAAATATTGTTCACTTAGGAGATATAATCACAGAGGATGGGATTAAGACTTATGAAGATTTGAAAACTAGAACTGATTTTTGGAACCTAGATAGGTGGCACTACTCTCAACTAGCTCACTTTGTGCAGCACCTCCCCCGCCCTTTACGATCATGGGGGGAGCTGACACCATTGGAAAAGATTTGTACATCTGAAAATTCAAAGGGCACGATCACTAAACTTTACGGGATAATCAATAAAATAGGAGCAAGGGATGAACCACCCTTTGTAGAAAAATTGGAAAGAGAGCTGGAAAGATCTAGAGGGGAAAATACATCCCAGAGGATCATGCAGTTAACGCACTCATCGGCAATTGACATAAGAACCGCGGAGACAAACTATAAATGTATATCAGGTTGGTACATTACCCCGGATAAGTCCGGCCACTTTAAAGCAGGGCAGCCAAAAGAGTGCTGGAGAGGATGCGCAGAAAGAGGCACAATGGCTCACCTGTGGTGGACCTGCCCGGAAATCCAAAAATATTGGGATACCATACTGAGTCAAATAAGAGCGATTATGGGTAAGGAGATAAAGAAAGACCCTTGGGCTGTCTTATTTCATTGTAGCCAGGAAAGTAACAAAAATTATAAAAAAAATCCCTCCTCCCACATCTGTTAAACGCTGCAAAAAGGCTCATACCAAAAAAGTGGCGGGAAACGGAAACGCCTTTCGTATGGGATTGGATAAATGCAGTAGAAGAAACTTATAAATTAGAAAAGCTTAGGGAGAGTGTTTTAGGAACAAATAATGATTTCAAGGACAAGTGGGAAAAGTGGAGAGAGTATAAAAGATCTTGGAGCTACGCAGAGAATGTGAGGATGCCCTAATTAATACGGGCCAGGGGAAAAAACATCTCTTTCATTTCACAGCCAATTCTGCAGTTAATACATTAACAATACTGTCAATATCATGGAGGACGAACTGTGGAGGTCTGGGAGCCACTGGGAGGGGAGGGGGAAGGGGGGGGGTAGGTAGGAACGTATGATAGTAAAGCGTCTCTATGTTATCCTCCCTGGCAAGAGTGGGGAAGGTGGTTATACTCTTTATACTTAGTTGGAAAGGAGACATATTTTGGAAATCAATATATTTAACATCTTAAAAAATAAATAAAAAAAAAACTATTTCATAGTAAAAAATAATTGTATTATTATGCTACGCAGCATATATACCACAAATGATGCAAACCGGCAAACAGAGACGAAATGAGGCACCGGATAATGAGCTGGTCTCTGGAATTTGGTGATGGCTGAGGTGGTAGAAAGAAAAAAAAAGCATACTCCTGGAACGGATTATGCTGGTAATCCGAGGTTCAACTTTCAGCATAGTCATTACATTATTAGAGACCAGAGGTGTGGACAAAAGCTTTCAGGGAATGGGCAGGCAGCAGTGGATGGATTGTAACATACATTTTCCAGCTCACCACTCTCAGTAGCTCTCCAATTCTTTTCAGCATCTTAGATCTCAGGGCTATATGCCTCGTACACACGACCGATTTTCCCCTGGGGAAAACTGCCATGACAGCTTTTGGCCAGGAAAACTGCCGCGTGTGTGCAATATCGCAGAATCCCAGTGGTTTTTAAGCCGGCAGTTTACATAATGGGAAAACCTTCAATGGAGCATACACACGGCCGGGGTTTCCCGAACAAAGCTCTCATGGCAGTTTTCCTGTCGGGAAACCCAGCCGTGTGTAGGGGGAAAAAGCTAACGAGCAGGTTCTCAGTTTTTCCGGCTGACTTTTTACCGCCAGGAAAACCGATCGTATGTACAAGGCATTAAGGTAAAGTCCTTCCATTCCGTGGTGGTCTAGTGGTCTCAAAAAGAAAAAACAAGAGTTGTAGTAGCAGTAATAACACACCATATTATGGTATAATTGCCACAAGAGGCACCCTCACTGTTTTTTGGCCCATATTGGTATTGTCACTCAAAAGAAAAGATTTCCCCAGGCCAGTGGTGTCACTGGATGGAGGAATGTCCCTGTGTTGGTAGTGTCACTGAAAGGAAAAAGTCCTTGCATTAAAGTAATCACGGGAAGGAAAAGATGCCCCTTCGTCAGCAGGTGTCACTGGAAGGGACAATGCCTTTGCGTCTCTGCTGTCACTGGAAAGAAAACAAAAGGTCCTGCAAGGCTTTCTCCCTAACACACAGCTCCTTTATATATCTGCAATGTAGAGAGCGTCCTGACTCTCCTGTAGTCCAAGGGAGGGGGCGAGCACAACACTCCACACCAGGGAGAAAGCCTTGCATTACTGTGTGGAGTTACAGACAGAAGAACAGGAAGTGAGGATTTCTCAGAAGAAAAAAGAACATTTAAAAGCAAAATGGAAGGATGAGGTAAGTGAAGGAGGACTGCACTAAGGTAAAGGAAGCTATTTATATAAATTTCCCTTACTTTCTTTATCGATCTCCTGGCAGCAGGCTGCGCCATTTTGACTCCTGGAATCGTGTTCCAGAGTAGAGTATATTTCCGCCCTTCCTGCCTATCTTCCTGGCCATAAACCCAATGGCCCGAATTTACAAAGCACTTACGCCGACGTATTTCCAAATACGCCACGTAAGTACAAATATGCGCCGTTGTATCTGTGTGCCGGACCCACAAACTAAGATACGCCTAAAAACAGACTTCACCCCACCGACGTAACTTGCCTACGCCATCGTAGAGTGGGCGCATATTTACGCTGGACGCATGTGGCGCTCCCATTAATTTTCTATTCAAATATGCAAATGAGGGATATACGCCGATTCGCAAACGTACTTGGGCCGACGCATGATTTATGCGGTTTGCGTAAGTTTTACGTTCGGCGTAAAGTTATTCCCCATAGATGAGGCGCAACCCATGCAAAGGTATGGACCAGGGAACATTGTACGTTGGACGTCTGTGAATATGGGCCGACGTGGGTCTGACTGGGCGTAGGTTACGTTCACGGCGTACACAGTGATCCGCGCATGTTAGGCAGTTGTTCCGACGTATTAGTGAGCATGCGCATGGGGATACGTCCACGTCTCGACGCAGGCACAGTTCATTTTAAGTACTTGTCTGGCCCCCGGCCCATCATTTGCATGGGGTCACGCTTCATTAACATGGATCATGCCCACTTCCAGCCCACTTCCACCTACTTCCACTTACGCCTATGAAATATACGCTACGCCGGCGCAGAGTTGGGAGCATTTGCTTTGTGAATTCCATGATTGCCTCTCCGTGCTGCGCTGGCGTAGCGTAAAAGAGATACGGTGCCGATGTCGATGCCGATGTCTGTGAATCCGGGCCAATGTTTTTTACACGGCCTGAAAATGCTGGAGCTCTAGCGGAATTAAAAAAGATGCCGCTGAGTGCTGATGACTTGGGATGGCACATTTGTGAAGGGTACACACGATCAGACCGGTGCGATGAAACTGGTCTTAAGACCAGTTTCATCGGACCAATTCGATGGTGTGTACGGCCCATCGGACCGCTGTCTGACCAAAGTTTTAAAACTTGCTTTAAAATCTGTCCGACGGACACCTGTCACCAAAACGATGGTTAGTGCACAAAAGCATCGGACCAAAAACCTGCGCATGCTCAGAATCAAGTCGACGCATGCTTGGAAGCATTGAACTTAGTTTTTTCAGCATGTCGTTGTGTTCAACGTCACCGCGTTCTGGCCTGATCAGATTTTTGGCCCTATGGTGTGTACGCACGTCAAACCATCAGACCACTTCAGCGTGGTCCGATGAAAACTGACCGTCGGACCATTCTCAACGGACCGGTCTGATCGTGTGTACGTGGCCTAAGTGTGCCGTTAACTGGAGCAGAAAGGCACATGCGTGAAAGACGTCACTGCAGGGGACAGAGGTCGATTTCTCAGGAACGATGTAGCTGTAGGAAAATAAAATGGAGCTATATGTAAGTTATTGCAGTGTGCTTTGAATGTAGAAAAGTGCTATAGGAGGTTTACAACCACTTTAATACTGTACAAGTTAGTCTCACATTCTTTTAATAAATCCAGATTCTTTCATGGATCGCTAATTTTTCAAACATATCATGAGTTCTAGGAGGTGTGCTTACAATTATAACCTCATACACCCTTGTCTGTTCCAACGGCGGATCCAGGGGGGGGGCAACGGGGCAATTGCCCCCCCGAGGCAATCATGTCACATTGGCTTTTTTAGGGGTCCGGAGGTCCCCAGAGGCCCGGAGGCCACCAGGGCCCCAGATGGCAAACCCCTCTTCTTTTTTATTTATTTTTTTATAAAAAAAAAAATATTTTTTTAACATATTTTTATTATATTTTTTATTAAAGGGCCAATTTTTTTTCTTAGTAAACAAGAGGTCCCCAGGGTCCTGGAGGCCGCCAGGGCCCCGTATGGCAACCCCCCCTTTTTTTATTTATTTTAATAAAAAATATATATTTTTTTATTTTATTTTTTTATTAAAGGCCATTTTTTTTTTTAGGGGTTCTGGAGGTCCCCAGGGGCCCGGAGATCCTCAGGGCCCCAGATCACCACCCCCCTTTTTTTATTAAATTTGTGTGTGTGTATATATATATATATATATATATATATATATATAAAATTATTATTATTATTATTGTTAGTATTATTATTAAAGGGCACAGAGGTCCCCAGGGCCCCCGGAGGACAACCCTCCTTTTTTTTATATATTTTTTTTTAATTTTTTTTTATATTTTATTTATTTTTTTCTCTTTTTTTATATATAGATATATTTTTATTAAAGGGCTCAGAGGTCCCCAGGGCCCCATGTGTCAAACCCCCTTTTTTTAATAAATGTTTTTTTTATTTTTTTTATATATTGTTTTATTTATTTTTTATAACTTTTTTTTTATCATTTTTTTTAAACTGCTTTGCGGTGCCTGCAGCTGCTGCTGCCGAGTCTGTCACTCTCTCTCTCTCATCACCAGGGCTGGTAGGCTGCCTGTCCTGAGACTGCTTTGAGCTGTTGCTGACTGCAGCACTCCCCTCTCTCCTGCTGACATCGGGCATCTCTGGCTGTGTGTGAGCTGGATCTGTGTTTGACTGTGCTGCCTGTGCTAGACCTGCTTATTTTATTTTTTTATTAAAGGCCATTTTTTTTTTTAGGGGTTCTGGAGGTCCCCAGGGGCCCGGAGATCCTCAGGGCCCCAGATCACCACCCCCCTTTTTTTATTAAATTTGTGTGTGTGTATATATATATATATATATATATATATATATAAAATTATTATTATTATTATTGTTAGTATTATTATTAAAGGGCACAGAGGTCCCCAGGGCCCCCGGAGGACAACCCTCCTTTTTTTTATATATTTTTTTTTAATTTTTTTTTATATTTTATTTATTTTTTTCTCTTTTTTTATATATAGATATATTTTTATTAAAGGGCTCAGAGGTCCCCAGGGCCCCATGTGTCAAACCCCCTTTTTTTAATAAATGTTTTTTTTATTTTTTTTATATATTGTTTTATTTATTTTTTATAACTTTTTTTTTATCATTTTTTTTAAACTGCTTTGCGGTGCCTGCAGCTGCTGCTGCCGAGTCTGTCACTCTCTCTCTCTCATCACCAGGGCTGGTAGGCTGCCTGTCCTGAGACTGCTTTGAGCTGTTGCTGACTGCAGCACTCCCCTCTCTCCTGCTGACATCGGGCATCTCTGGCTGTGTGTGAGCTGGATCTGTGTTTGACTGTGCTGCCTGTGCTAGACCTGCTCGTGTGATAGTAGATGGGGATGGAACACTAATTGAACCAGTGTCAGGGATTCTAAATAGACCAGTACTGTGTGCCTACACAGAGGAGACCAACACTGTATGCAGTGAAATAAAAGGTGTTTATTTACAAGGTGAACAAAACAGGTGAAGACAAACAGTGCACAAATAACAACAAAGCATATATAAGTGAAGGGGAAATGCCGTAATCATAAACCAAAAGCCAAGCCGAGGTCATATACCAGGAGATCACAGAAGAAGCTGCAGACAGGGAATGGGCAGGAAGGGAATGTCCAGGAGAGGGATCAGGTCAGGTCGTATCAGATCAGAAGTCAAGAAAGGGGACAGCAGGCTCAGGGTCAGATATCAGGCTCAGGATCAGGTTAGTAGACAGATACCAGGGCGAGGAGTGATTACACACGCCGGGTATTATAGAGGCGTGCTGATTGCATTCAGGTCACACCTGAACGCAGGAAGGGCTGTGTGCTCCATACTGCCAAGACCTTTCCTGACAATCAGTGTTTTGTCTATCACACAAGCCTGTCTAGGGGGGACCTTGCTAGAGCACACTGGCCTACCGAACACAGACCTTCAGCTCCTGTTTGTTCCATGACACACGTCGGGAGAGGAGATGCCTGCTGTGTGTGATCGAGGCAATGCCATGGTGAGTGCCGTGCACAGTGTGGCTGCATTCATAGACAAAAGTGGGGCTGCATTGATAGACAAAAGTGGGACTGCATTGATAGACAAAAGTGGGACTGCATTGATAGACAAAAGTGGGACTGCATTGATAGACAAAAGTGGGGATGAATTGATATGCAAAAGTGGGGATGAATTGATATGCAAAAGTGGGGTTGCATTGATATGCAAAAGTGGGGTTGCATTGATATGCAAAAGTGGGGATGCATTGATATACAAAGGTGGGGCTGTGTTCATATACACAGTGAGGATGCAATGATCTCTTGTACCATGTCTTCAGTCTCTGACCATCCCTTGTACCACGTCTGCAGTCTCTGACCACCTCTTGTACCACCTCTGCAGTCTCTGACCATCCCTTGTACCACGTCTGCAGTCTCTGACCATCCCTTGTACCACGTCTGCAGTTTCTGACCATGTCTTGTACCACGTCTGCAGTTTCTGACCATCTCTTGTACCACGTCTGCAGTCTCTGACCATCCCTTCTACCATGTCTGCAGTCTCTCACCATCCCTTGTACCACGTCTGCAGTTTCTGACCATGTCTTGTACCACGTCTGCAGTTTCTGACCATCTCTTGTACCACGTCTGCAGTCTCTGACCATCTCTTGTACCATGTCTGCAGTTTCTGACCATCTCTTGTACCATGTCTGCAGTCTCTGACCATTTCCTTGTACCACGTCTGCAGTCTCTGACCATCTCCTGTACCACGTCTGCAGTCTCTGACCATCTCCTTGTACCACGTCTGCAGTCTCTGACCATCTCCTCTACCACGTCTGCAGTCTCTGACCATCCCTTGTACCATGCCTGCAGTCTCTGACAATCCCTTGTACCACTTCTGCAGTCTCTCACCATCTCCTGTACCATGTCTGCAGTCTCTCACCATCTCTTTTACCACGTCTGCAGTCTCTGACCATCTCTTGTACCACGTCTGCAGTCTCTGACCATCTCTTGTACCACGTCTGCAGTCTCTGACCATCTCTTGTACCATGTCTGCAGTCTCTGACCATCTCTTGTACCATATCTGCATTCTTTGACCATCTCTTGTACCATGTCTGCAGTCTCTGACCATCTCTTGTACCATGTCTGCAGTCTCTGACCATTTCCTTGTACCACGTCTGCAGTCTCTGACCATCTCCTGTACCATGTCTGCAGTCTCTGACCATCTCTTGTACCATGTCTGCAGTCTCTGACAATCGTCTACAAACCATGGGATAGATTTATGGCATTCATATTTAAATATTTTTTACTAGTAATGGCGGGGATCATTGATTTTTTAGCAGTACTGCAACATTGCAGCGGACACATCGGACACCTAATTGAGTTCTGTAAGCAACACCTTATTTTCTGTCAGTGCCCCCCCCGAGACTAGACTCTGGATCCGCCCTTGGTCTGTTCTTTACAGTACATTTCATTTTCAGCAGCAAAACACTAAACACTAGCTTATCTTCTCAGAATCTGTTTGAACAGCTTGTTTGTAGGTCAGTTTGAAGACTACTAGACTTATCCCATGTTATTCTTGTCTCTGTATTGAACAGGCTTATTTGTGTCACAGTGGTGCTCAACAGCTGATAATCACTTATCTTATGTTCCTTTATAAAGTCTTACAAATAAACAACATGACCTTTAGATTGTATCTACCCTGCTTGTGAAAATGTTTAGGGAAAAGGTCTAGTGTATTATGTGATATAAACTTTGATAACAGCTGTAAGTGTGGTAAGAAAGAAATGAGAACGCAAATTTTTATATCTGTAGCAGAACATTCGATTAGCTGTTCTAAAATGCTTTTCAGGACATACCTCTTTGTAAAGGGTAAAGCCGCATACACATGATCGGTCCATCCGATGAGAACGGTCTGATGGACCGTTGTCATAGGTTAACCGATGAAGCTGACTGATGGTTTAACCGATCGTGTGTACGCGGCCTAAGTCCCCAAAATACATTGCCATAGGAACACCTTGCTTACCTGGAAGTGGAAAGAGATTCCCATCATCCTCCCAACAGTGGGGATTCTACAAATTTACAACTTTTCAACAGGTCCTTGTTCAGTGATCCCAGCCCTGTTGAACTTTAACCACTTGACCACTTAAACCCCCTTCCTTCCTAACCAGACCAATTTTCAGCTTTTGGTGCTCCCACTTTTTGAATGATAATTACTCAGTCATGCAACAATGTACCCATATGAATTTGTGTCCTTTTTCACACAAATAGAGCTTTCTTTTGGTGGCAGTGAAAAAAGACTGAAAATTTGGTAAAAAAAAAAATGCATTTTTCTAGGGTCGTCCCGATACCACTTTTTTAGGACCGAGTACAAGTACCGATACTTTTTTTCATGTACTCGCCGATACCGAATACCGATACTTTTTAAATGCAGCCACGTGTCCCCAAATGCAGCCATGTCCCTCTGAGTTCAGCCATGGTCCCTCTGAGTTCAGCCATGGTCCCTCTGAGTGCTCCGCTCAAAACAAAAAAAAGTATTCTATTTAGGTATCGGGAGTATTCGCGCGAGTACAAGTACGAGCGCAAATACTCGGTATCGGTCCCGATACCGATACTAGTATCGGTATCGGGACAACCCTACATTTTTCTTTGTTTCTGTTATAAAATTTAGCAAATTAGTCATTTTTCTTCATAAATTTTGGACAAAAAAATGATTTGGTCTTTGTGAACATTATAGGGCCAGATTCAGTAAGAACTTACTTTGGCGTATCTGTTGATACGTCGCGTAAGTTCTCGGATGCGCCAGCATATCTTTTTTTCTGTATTCAGAAAGCAAGATACGCCGGAATTTTGCTAAGATACAAGCGGCGTAAGTCTCTTACGCCGTCGTATCTTAGTTGCATATTTACGCTGGCCGCTAGGTGGCGCTTCCGTCGATTTACGCGTTAAATATGCAAATTAGGTAGATTCGCCGATTCACTAACGTAGTTGTGCCCGGCGTATCTATTTACGTTGTTTACGCAAGGCGTCGGACTGGCGTAAAGTTACCCCTGCTATATGAGGCGCAGCCAATGTTAAGTATGGATGTCGGAACAGCTGTCGAATTTCACGTCGTTTACGTTGTTTGCATAACCCGATTTAGAATGGGGCTGGGCGTAGGTTACGTTCACGTCGAAAGCATTGACTATTTGCGACGTGATTTTGAGCATGCGCACTGGGATACGTCCACAGCCGGCGCATGCGCAGTTCGTTCGGAGCGTCATTTACGTGGGGTCACCATTCATTAACATACAACACGCCCACTACCAGTCTACTGAATTACGCGCGGTTACGCAGGCCCATTTACCGCCGTAACTTAGGGTCTTAAGTTCTTTGCGAATACGGGACCTGCCGCTCTAAGTTACGGCGGCGTAGTGTAAATGAGATATGCTACGCCGCTGGAAAGATGCGGCAATCTACCTACATCTGGCCCATAGTGTCTACAAGCTATGGTGCCAATCATTATAAATTGATCACACCTGATGTGCTGAAGGCCTATCTAATTTCTTGATTATTTAATTTAATTACACCCCAAAACACATTCTACTACTCCTCCCAAGTATGGCGATACCACATGTGGGAGACTTTTACACAGCCTGGACACATTCAGAGGTCCAACATGCAGGGAGCACCATTAGGTATTCTAGGGACATTAATTACACATACAATTTCTAGACTACCTCTAAAGCCCCGTACACACGGCCGAGGTTCTCGGCAGAAACCAGCGAGAACCTCGGCCATGTGTACGCTCTCGGCGAGCCCCATCCGTTGGGAAACCCGTCGAGCAAATAGAGAGCAGGTTCTCTATTTGCTCGACGGCCCGTCGGGATGAATGGCCGGTTGCCTTTCCTGACGGGCGGGTCGCGGAATCTGACGGCCGGCAGAGAACCTCGACGGGCGGAACGATGTGTTCCGCCCGTCGAGTTTCTCTGCCGTGTGTACGCGGCATCACATTTTTGAAGGCCCTGGAGCACCAAGACAATGGAAAATGCCTAAAAAAATTACTCCTTTTTGGAAAGTAAACACCCAAATGTATATTCTATGAGGCATAATGAGTCTTTTTAACATGTCATTTTTTTTCCTTGGAAAAGTAGAAAAAGAAAATAAAAACGCATTTTTTTTTTTACACAAAGTTGTTCATTTATAAGATATTTCTAACACATAGCATGTCCATAATGTGTTCTAGGGACATACATTTCAAATCTAATTTGACTACCTAATACACTTTTGTGAGGCACTGTAGTGACATGGATGTGGCATGGATGAGAACTGATGTGGCATGGATGAGAACTGATGTGGCATTGGAGTGGCACGGATGAAAACTGATGTGGCATGGATGACCACGGATGACCACTGATGTGGCACGGATGTGGCACGGTTGTGGCATGGATTTGGCACAGATGAGAACTGATGTGGTATAAAGCAAAAATGTATATATATATATATATATATATATATATATATATATATATATATATATTTATATATATAACAGAAAACTTTGGGGGAAAAAAACAAGAGAGAACACACTAGAGTGCATTGAAAATGCATATGCAGAAACTGGACTGGGTTTTTGTGATGGAAACTGGCCCTCAATGTTTGGTTTGGTTTGGTAGCTGTCCCTGCCACATTTGAACTACAAAACCCATGTTTCCATTGCACCTGGAGCCTTAAGCCCTGTACACACGATCGGTTTGTCTGATGAAAATGGACCAATGGACCGTTTTCATCAGACAAACCGATCGTGTGTGGGACCCATCGTTTATTTATTTTAAAATGTTCTTATAGATAAAAAAACGATAGAAAAAAAATTATCGTGTGTGTGGAAGTCAATCGGTCAAAAATCCATGCAAGCTCAGAATGAAGTCTACGCATGCTTGGAAGCATTGAACTTCATTTTTCTCAGCACGTCGTAGTGTTTTACGTCACCGCGTTGGACACATTCGGATTTTTGACTGATGGTGTGTAGGCAAGACTGATAAAAGTCAGCTTAATCGAATATCCGACAAAAAAATCCATCCGATTAGATTCCATCAGATATCTGATCGTGTGTACAGGGCATGAGACATCTTTTCTACATTTTCTATTAATTGCAACTCTGGAGACTTATATTGCGCATTCCACTGTACTATTTTTGCTTTCTTTTAAAAGCACAGCGGAGATTGGACTGTTGCTGCGTTGCAGTTTTAAAAGGGATTCTCACATGGAGCTGGAACAGCCAACAGAAAGAGAATCTAGACTATCCTGTTGTGTTCTGTAATAAACATTCTACACGAAACAGACTGTGTGGCTCAAATATTTGTGTTGCCCAATATAATGGCCTACACACTGGTATCAGGCAGTTGAAGCATGCCAAGATAAAAAAAAAAAAAAAGAAGAGTTGTAGTTTGTTGGCTTAGTTACATTTCCATTGAACAAGTTGCACAATACAGAACTATGAAACAGTGGGCCAGATAAAATATTGTTGGTACGTCAAATATTTGGCACCCAGAAACCTTTTTTTTTTAATAGTTCGGTTTCAATAGCTTTAAATAAGATATGTGACTGTTGCAGCAATTATAAAAAAAAAAAATGCATCTTCACACAAAAAAATCCCAAGTGTGTCTTTGCTCACAGAAAGTCTCACATGGTAGAAAGCATGTGTTTGTCAATATTTGTCATAATAGTGGTGTGCGGTAGTGTCCCTCCCTACGTGTTACGTCACTAGCTTGTGACGTCCTCAGGAGCTACATCTATCGCATTTTGCCAAATAAACCATATGCACTGCATAATAAAAATGTATTTGACATGTAATGCATCAAAATAAGATGTTGCGCCTGATCTTCATGCCTCAACAACCCCTGGGGGTTGATTTACTAAAAGTAAATAGACTGTGCACTTTGCAGTTGCCCTCTGCAAGTGAAGTTGCTCCAGAACTTAGTAAATGATGTAATGCTTCACTTTGCAAAGAATACTCAAGGGGAAAAAATGCATTTTTGCTTGCACATGATTTCAACAGAGCTTCTGTTCATTTACTAAGCTCTGGAGCAAAACACTTCCTTTAGTAAATCAACCCCCTGGTGTTGGTAATAGCAAGGGTTACAACTACTTTAAATTTGAACTACATACTGGAAATTTTTGGAAGGGTGAGTAAAGTAACAAGCAGTGTAACAAGTAACAAGCACCGCCCCCTCTCGCTCCTGCACCACCACTGAATACAATACATAGATTCATGCATTGCAATCTGGCAGCATTTTACAGGACAGTGGCGAAAATTGATGACACAGTAGCTGCGTTTGGCATGGCACAGTGGTGACAATTATTGTGCACAGTGGTGACAATTATTGGGCACAGTGGTGACAATTGATGGCACAGTGGTGACAATTGATGGCACAGTGGCGACAATTGATGGCACTGTGGTAGCAAATTATGGCACAGTGGCTGTGTTTGGCATGGCACAGTGGTGACAATTATTGGGCACAGTGGTGACAATTATTGGGCACAGTGGTGACAATTATTGGGCACAGTGGCTGCGTTTGATGGCATGGCACAGTGGCTGCGTTTGATAGCACAGTGGCTGCGTTTAGCATGGCACAGTGGTGACAATTGATGGGCACAATGGTGACAATTGATGGCACAGTGGTGACAATTGATGGCACAGTGGCTGTGTTTGATGGCATGGCACATTGGTGACAAATAATGGGCACAGTGGAGACAATTGATGGCACAGTGGCTGCGTTTGATGGCATGGCACAGTGGTGACAATTGACGGGCACAGTAGTGAAAAATGATGGCACAATGGCTGCGTTTGATGGCATGGCACAGTGGCTTCATTTGATGGCATGGCACAGTGGCGATAAGTGATGGCACAGTGGCTGCGTTTGATGGCACAGTGGCTGCATTTGATGGGCATAGTGGCTGTGTTTGATGGGCACAATAACTGCATTTGATGGGCACAGTGAGGCTTTTTTTTCGTTTGTTTGCGCCCCCCAAAAATATTGAGCACCAGCTGCCACTGGTAACAAGGGTACAAATTTATCAAGATGTAACGTTCGGTGTAAACAACACATTTACAATGACTGCTCTGCTTTTTAGCTCTTGAATAACCATAAACGAAACTGGCTTACTTCTGTATTATTTGTATGGACTGGCAATTCTCCTATACACAGCTGATGTCTCCTGTTGTTCCGGTCTGTCTAATGAACATTTGTTAATAATATTTCTTGAACGATGTAAGCTGCACGAAAGGGAATCAGCGCTGCCCATCTCTGCTTCTGCTAGGAACTGATTGCGTGTAGGCTGTGTCCTATAGCTGAGCCAAGATGCATTACACAACTCCCTGTCAGGAACAGAACATATATATGATAAGTAAATGGCATGTTGTCACTGTGTATGTTGTTCCTGGCGCATTACGTTATGGAAAACCTGTGCTACATATTTTTGAACGAACAAGCTATAATTCTATGCCAGAAAAATATGGGCGGACACTATTGTGCCAAAAAAAAAATTCTGCATGCTGAACATATTCACAGCCATAGCCTTTCAATTGGTCTTCTCCATATGGTGGCATAAAGGGTTTCCCAGCTTCCCTAAAATAAAGTGGTGGATCCGCTGGCAGCAGCACTCCTGAATGCTAGACTCGCCGGATCTCCGGTACGGTCTGCCACAGACTCACAGATCCAGTGATGTGGGGCCACTATTCTTCCAGGCTGAAGGATAGCCTCATAATTCAACCCACTTCCTCTGGTACTGTACTCAAATGATCCCTTCCAGGTCTTTTGGGATTCCAATGCCTTCTACAACTCACAGGATTCCTGACAGGTCTTTCAGGATTCCTAGGCCCTCTATTACTCATAGGATTTCTGCCAGCTCTTCCAGTATTTCCAGAATCCCTAGGACCTCCAGTGCTCAGAGGAACCAACGGTTTAAACTTCACTAGAAGCTGAAGATCAGCTTTCAGGCTGGGTTCACATCTATGTGCGAAGCAGCTCGAAGCAGGGGTCTGGTGCGTACTTGTTCACTGTTTTAGGTCCAATTTCAGTCCGCATTTTTGGCTGAATTCAGACCTGAAACAGATCAGAAGTTGCAAAGGACTCCTGTGCAATTCGCTCTGCAGCCGTCCCGGAGTGTGTGAACTGGCTCCATTGAGAGCCGGTCACAGGCTTCTAAAATGCGAGTTGGATGCGGAAAACCGCATCAAATTTGCAATAGTGTGAACCCAGCCTAAATAGTTCTTCTAACAAGGCCACAGCTCATTTGTTATCATTCAGATCTATTTTCGTTGTGTGCGGTGTCGACATGCTCAGATATGCTACAGATTCTGTATTGTTCACCTTTATAGAGCCTTGAATACAATTTGATGGTATATCACTCTTCTTTTGTGTATTCTTTGATATTCTTCTGTTAGAATGAATACAAGAGGGATTAAACATAAAAGATCTGAGAAAAATCTACACAAAAAGAGAAAATGGATGGCAAAAAAAAAAAAAGTGTGGACTAAATAAATCAAACCAGTGAACAAATGGCTCGCCCCATACTTCTTGTGTTAAAATAAGCTAGACGCATGTTCTCCAACATACGTTTTCTTTTTATAGTGTTGCATTACGCCATTATTTTCTGCAGTGAGATTTATTAATGTGGTTAAAAAATTTTTTTTTTACACAAGATATACCTGCAGTGCTGCTGTTAAAATGCAACATGATTGATTTTTTTTTCTAATGAAGGGTATTGGTATAAATTGGCACCATTGATAGCAAGGCTGTTTGGCTTGTCCTTGTGTTGGGAAAGAGTTGAGGATTACGGCCCATTGTAGGTGGTATAAATGAGCCCTAACAGATGTCATTGTACTCAAACTCTTCCATTCACCTGCTGGAATTGTGGTTCTGGCTGCATGGGTACTTTCATTTGGTGTAAGAGTTTTGGCAGCACTAGTACTGTAATACCATGTGACAGTTTCCTTGGTGCCTAAATGGGGAGTACTTTGAAAGACCTCATTCACACAGGGCATTGTAATCCATGCAGGGCTGCGTTTTACCACCACGGAGATGTACGAGCATTGCATGCATCCTAGTGCCATCAGTTCTACATCTCTCAATTTGGAAGCAATGGCTGCATTGATACTGAAATAAGTATGGGGTGGTTTTGGATTCCCCCTATTTATTATAAATATGTATTAACTTGTCTATTCCTACTGTATAGTTAGCCAGACTATCAAAGCTCTGATAAAGTTAATGGTGATCAGGGCTGGGACAAGGCCATTTGGTGCCCAGGGCGAAGATGGCAAACTGCGCCCCCCCCCCGGTTTTTAAGAATGAATCAATGTTGTTTCAAAACAAGAATATACTTAAAGCAATAGAACAAAGGACTGTCCCCCCTTGGGTGGGACTTTGAAAGTGGCTGCGTTTGATGGTCACACTGGCGGCAATTGATGGGGCAAACTGGCAGCACACTGGCGGCAATTGATGGGGCACACTGGCAGCACACTGGCGGCAATTGATGGGCAGACTGATGGTTATTGATGTGCACACTGGCAGAATACTGGCGACAATTGATGGACACACTAGTGGCAATTGATGGGCACACTGGCGGCAATTGATGGGGCAAACTGGCAACAATTGATGGTTACCATTGTTGCCAGTTTGCCAAATCAATTGCCGCCCGTGTGTTCTGCCAGTGGCTGCGTGTGATGGGCACAGCTGAGTGGGTGCGTGCGATGGGCACAGTGGCTGCGTTTGATGGGCACAGTGGCTGCATGTGATGGCACAGTGGCTGCGTGTGTTGGCACAGTGGCTGCATGTGATGGCACAGTGGCAACAATTGATGGCACAGTGGCTGCGTGTGTTGGCACAGTGGCTGCGTCTGATGGCACAGTGGCTGCATGTGATGGCACAGTGGCGACAATTGATGGCACAGTGGCTGTGTGTGTTGGCACAGTGGCTGCGTGTGTTGGCACAGTGGCTGCGTCTGATGGCACAGTGGCTGCGCCTGATGGCACAGTGGCAACAATTGATGGCACAGTGGCTGTATGTGTTGGCACAGTGGCTGTGTTTGGTGGCACAATGGCTGCGTGTGATGGGCACAGTGATTGCGTTTGATGGGCACAGTGACTGCGTGTGATGGGCACAGTGGCTGTATGTGTTGGCACAGTGGCTGTGTTTGGTGGCACAATGGCTGCGTGTGATGGGCACAGTGATTGCATTTGATGGGCACAGTGACTGCGTGTGATGGGCACAGTGGCTGCGTGTGATGGGCACAGTGGCTGCGTTTGATGCGCACAGTGGCTGCGTTTGATGCGCACAGTGACTGCGTTTGATGAGCACAGTGGCTGCGTTTGATGGGCACAGTGACTGCGTTTGATGCGCACAGTGGCTGCATTTGATGCGCACAGTGGCTGCGTTTGATGCGCACAGTGACTGCGTTTGATGGGCACAGTGACTGCGTTTGATGGGCACAGTGGCTTGAATGAATGAATGAATGAATGAAAACTTGTATAGCGCGGCACATGCGAACTGAATCGCCTCTGGGCGCTTGTTGTTCCTGTCTCCTTTGGTATCAAAAGAGATGAGTCTTGATCTTTCTCCTGAATGCTAAGTAGTTCTCCTCCAACCGAATACTGGTTGGCAAAGCGTTCCATAGTCTGGGACCTTGGACCGCGAATCTTCTATCTCCTTTAGATTTGTATCCGGCTTTCGGTATCTGCAGGAGATTTTGATCAGTGGATCGCAGCATGCGATTGGGGTTATGGGCTTTTATTTTTTCGCGTAGATAATGGGGAGCATTCCCATGGATACATCTATGCGTTAGACAGAGTGCTTTAAAAGTGATTCTGTCTTTTACTGGTAACCAGTGAAGGGTTCTCAGTGAAGGTGAGATTGATTCCCAGAGTTTTTTCCCAGTCACAAGTCTAGCGGCCGTATTTTGAACGACTTGTAGACGAGCGATTTGGTACTTTGGGAGTCCGAGGTAAAGGGCATTTGCATAGTCCAATCTGGAGTTAACAATTGCTCCCACCACGACCGCTATGTCTTCTTTGGGGATAAAAGGGATAAGCCTGCGTAGTAGGCGCAGCAGATGGTGAGATCCGCTGACTACTGACCCTATTTGTGCGTCCATAGTCATGTAGGAGTCGAAAATACCCCCGAGGCTTTTGACTTTGGCGCTAGGTGTGATGATTTTGCCCA
This sequence comes from Rana kukunoris, assembly GCA_029574335.1. Lineage (NCBI taxonomy): Eukaryota > Metazoa > Chordata > Amphibia > Anura > Ranidae > Rana > Rana kukunoris. Next base: position 39,549 of record JAJQKJ010002627.1, read on the forward strand.
GAATGGGCGGGGGTGTCCAAGTTGTTGCAGGTAGATTCTTACGTTTGGCGTGAAACAGAAGGAGTTCTGTTTTCGCTCCGTTGAGTTTTAGATAACTCTTTGTCATCCAGTCCTCTATCAAAGAGAGACATGTCTCTAGATTGAGGCGGTGATCCTTTTTATTGCAAATGCGGAAATACAGTTGCGTGTCGTCTGCATATGAGTGATAGAGCAGTTTTTGACTGCTGATGATCTCAAAAAGCGGACGGAGATAAATGTTGAATAACACCGGCGACAGTGGGGATCCCTGAGGGTACTCCGTATGATACCGTGCGTTTTTCCGAAAAGAAAGGTCCTAACTTCACTATTTGCGATCTGTTTTCCAAAAAGGAGGAGAACCAAGATAAATCGCCTTCTGCAACTCTGGCTACTTCAGCTAGCCGGGTCAATAAAAGCTTATGGTCTACTGTGTCGAAAGCTGCGCTCAGGTCTAACAGAACCAGAAGACAAGATTCTCCTTCGTCTGCGGCCTCGAGAGCGTCGTTCCATATCTTGAGCAATGCTGTTTCCGTCCCGTGTCCAGGGCGGAAACCTGATTGAAATGGGTCGAGTAGGTTGTGGGTGTCTAGATGCTGTTGCAGCTGTTGCACCACTGCTTTCTCCATAATCTTGGAAAAAGTGTTTAAGCTTGTTATAGGGCGGCGGTGGAGTGGATCCTTGGGGTCCAGGGTAGATTTCTTCAAGATGGGTCTAATTATACCCTCCTTCAACTGGGAGGGCACTATGCCCTCCATGAAAGATTGGTTAATAAGCTGTGTGATAGGAGGTGCCAGGATGTCGGCGCATTCCTTCAACAGTTTGGTGGGGATGATATCATTTGACGCAGTGCTGTTACGCAGAGTACCGATGATATGTTTTGTGGCTTGGATAGTGATAGGTTCCAGCGTGAACTTACCTGGTTGGGATGAATTACTACAGGTGTTGTGTAAATTATTACGGGGGGGGCTACGGGGGGAATTGTTCTGCTAAATGCTTTGCCGGATTCCCTCGATTTTATTAATGAAGTAATCTGATAATTCATTGCAAAATTCTTGTGAGTCCGAATTGGGGGCTTCAAGACATCCTGGATTCATGGTCGCAGTGACCAGCTTGAAGAGTTCGCGGGGGCGATTCAGGGCGCTGTTGATGGCCTCAGAAAAATAATTTTTCTTGGCCTTGAAGGTTTCTTTGTGATATTTCTTAGTTATTGCCTTGTAGATAGAGAGGTTCTCATCTAATGGGCTTCTCTTCCAGGCGGCTTCCGCCCTTCTACGCTCTTGCTTCAGTAACGCCAGTTGGTTGTTGAACCAGCTGGAGGGTTTTTTCCGGATCTGGGTCTTTCGTTTCGGCGCTATTAAGTCGGCTGAGTGTAATAGGGCTGTGTTAATGGAATCCAGTGTTTCTTCAGCTGATTGATGCGGCTGAATTGTTTTTATTTTTTTCCTTAACGCGGCTTTGAAGAATTCCGAGTGGAGCTTCTTCTGACATCTAGTCCAGTGTGTAGTCACTGGATTTGATGTTTTTGTTAAGGGGGGGAAGTTGGAAAGAATGAATTTGATGGCATGGTGATCTGACCATGGCAACGGTTCATTTTGCAAGATTTTTATTTCCAGATTTTGTCTGAAAATTAGATCAAGTGTATGACCTGAAGCATGTGTGTGCCCACATAGTAGTTGTTGTAGCCCTAGACCTTCCAGGTGGTAAATGCAGGCATCGGCCACGGGGTCTTGTGAGGAGTTAGCCCAGAGGTTGAAGTCCCCGAGCAGCAAAAGGTGTTTGCTGTTAAGGGTATAGGTGGAGATAAAGTCCGTCAATAATGGAAGTGGCTGCGTGTGACGGCACAGTGACTGCGTTTGATGCGCACAGTGACTGCTTTTGATGCGCACAGTGACTGCGTTTGATGGGCACAGTGGCTGTATGTGTTGGCACAGTGGCTGCGTCTGATGGCACAGTGGCTGCATGTGATGGCACAGTGGCGACAATTGATGGCACAGTGGCTGCGTGTGTTGGCACAGTGGCTGCGTCTGATGGCACAGTGGCTGCATGTAATGGCACAGTGGCTGCATGTGATGGCACAGTGGCTGTGTTTGGTGGCACAATGGCTGCGTGTGATGGGTACAGTGGCTTGATGGGCACAGTGATTGCGTTTGATGGGCACAGTGTCTGCATGTGATGGGCACAGTGGCTGCATGTGTTAGCACAGTGGCTGTGTTTGGTGGCACAATGGCTGCGTGTGATGGGCACAGTGGCTTGATGGGCACAGTGATTGCGTTTGATGGGCACAGTGACTGCGTGTGATGGGCACAGTGGCTGCGTGTGATGGGCACAGTGGCTGCGTTTGATGGGCACAGTGACTGCGTTTGATGAGCACAGTGGCTGCGTTTGATGGGCACAGTGACTGCGTTTGATGCACACAGTGGCTGCGTTTGATGCGCACAGTGACTGCGTTTGATGGGCACAGTGACTGCGTTTGATGGGCACAGTGGCTGCGTGTAATGGGCACAGTGGCTGCGTGTGATGGGCACAGTGGCTGCGTTTGATGTGCAGAGTGACTGCGTTTGATGGGCACAGTGGCTGCGTGTGATGGGCACAGTGACTGCGTTTGATGGGCACAGTGACTGCATTTGATGGGCACAGTGGCTGCGTGTGATGGGCACAGTGGCTGCGTGTGATGCGCACAGTGACTGCGTTTGATGCGCACAGTGACTGCGTTTGATGGGCACAGTGGCTGCGTGTGATGGGCACAGTGGCTGCGTGTGATGGGCACAGTGACTGCGTGTGATGGGCACAGTGGCTGCGTGTGATGGGCACAGTGGCTGCATGTGATGGGCACAGTGATTGTGTTTGATGGGCACAGTGACTGCGTTTGATGGGCACAGTGGCTGCGTGTGACGGCACAGTGAGGCTGCAATTAAGGAGGTTTTTTTTATGCAGACAAGGAAGGCAAGCTTAAAATAACACAAAAAAAAAAATTCTGACATTTTTTTTTTATTAAAAATATGATGGTCACCTCAGTCCAATCCCCCCCCCTCCCCAATACAGACTAATTTAAGTTGTTTCTTACTTTTTTTTACACAGTATAGTTCACTTCTTCTGTTGCAGACAGTCCACTCCACACACTCCAGTCCAGACAGTAGCAGGCTGAGGCAGGCAGCAGGCTCCTCGTGTCTTGTCCTTTTTTTTTTTTTTTCCCAGACACAGCTCCGCGCGAGTCCTCCCTCTCTGTCTCAGTCACCTCTCACCCCCGGCGTGACGTCACGCGGTGGCGGCGCACGTCGGGAATATTCCATCTATAGCCTTCATGAGAGGGGGGGCGAGAGGCAACGCAAAGGAGGAAAGGGAGCCAGGACCAGGACAGAGGAGCGCAGTCGGCACACAGTAAAGTGCCAGTGTGCCACAGCCGCTGCCTGCGCTTTCTGTCACTCAGTGAAAGTGAGTGACAGACAATCCAACTGGTCTGGCTGATTGCGCCCCCCCCTGTTAGACTTGGTAGCGCCAGGGTCACTCGCCCCTCCCTTGTACCGGCCCTGATGGTGATGGTACAGTAACAAGGTTATCTATAAAAATAAACACACTGCTTAACCACTTCCCTACGGCCGTACGAGTATATACGGCCGCAGGGTGGCTCTAAATCTCCGGGCTGCCGTGTTTTCACGGCAGCCCCTTTCCTCGTTCCCAGCGCGCGCTCCAGAGCGCGCAGCGGGGAACTTGTGTACTGGCCGTGTCCCTTGGACACAGCCAATCACAGATCGCCGCGAACGGCCAATCAGAGTGGCCGTTTGCGATGCGATCTGATGGGCCAATGAGAGATGATCTCATATGTAAACATATGAGATCATCTCTCATTGCCGGCTCTCACAATGACAGCTCCTGTCATAGAGAGAGCATACCGATCTGTGTTCCTAGTACATAGGGACACAGATCGGTCACCCCCCCTCCCCCCACAGTTAGAACACAATGCAGGAAACACATTAACCCCTTCCTCACCCCCTAGTGTTAACCCCTTCCCTGCCAGTCACATTTATACAGTAATTAGTGCATATTTATAGCTCTGATTGCAGTATAAATGTGAATGGTGCCAAAAATGTGTCAAAAGTGTCCGATGTGTCCGCCATAACGTCGCAGTCGCAATAAAAATCGCAGATCGCCGCCATTACTAGTAAAAAAATAAAAATAATAAAAAATAACAATTCTGTCCCTTATTTTGTAGGCGCTATAACTTTTGCGCAAACCAGTCGTTTATTGCGATTTTTTTTTTTTTTTTTTAACCAAAAATATGTAGAAGAATACGTATCGCCCTAAACTGATTTTTTTTTTAAATTGGGCTATTTTTTATAGCAACAAGTAAATAATATTGTATTTTTTTTCAAAATTGTCGTCCTTTTTTGTTTATAGCGCAAAAAATAAAAATCGCAGAGGTGACCAAATACCACCAAAAGAAAGCTCTACTTGTGGGGAAAAAAGGACGCCAATTTTGTTTGGGAGCCATATCGCACGACCGCGCAATTGTCAGTTAAAGCGACGCAGTGCCGCAAGCTGAAATTTCACCTGGTCAGGAAGGTTTACATGCCCAGTAAGGAAGTGGTTAAATAAGGGTCTCATTTATTTAACAGGGAAGTAGAAATACTAACATAAAACACTAAAAAGAATATTACAGAGCATAGAAAATAAAATAACTTAATTGATACTTTATGTAAGGTAGTCCTCTGTATTCGGTAGCTTTCAGCTGGGCTCAATGGGCAAGAGGAAGTCACTCCAGCTGGCCAGTACTTTTAAATCCCACTCAGACACCACCCACACAAACACCGACTGCCAGCCCATACCAATGAAAAAATCCATGCGGCAGTACTTTCTAATCACCAGGAAGTATTCTTCTTTTGCCTGTCCTCCAAGAAGTATGCTGTAATGTCCACTAGGGGCAGCATTTGACCATGAATCACCGATATTCGAAACGGGTCATCCTTCATTAACAGCTCGCCTTTGATGTTCTTTAACTCATAAAAGAAGTAACAGTTGCTGATCTTTGAAGTATGAGGCCTCGGACCAGTGGAGGTCAACTTTTTTGATACAGGAGGCCTCAAGTGTGACTCTCAACATCACCAGAGGGCCACACACAAAAAAGTATTTAGTGTCAGACAGCAGACAAACAAAAAAAAAGGATATAGTAAAGACTATGGAAATGATACAGAGATGGTCAGAGACTGTGGATATACAATGTCTTGAAAAAGTATTTATATCCCTTGAAATTTTCCACATGTTACAACCAAAAAAGGAAATGTACTTTATTGGATTTTTTATGCGATATGCCAACATACAATACAAAAAGAAGGGAACTTGGGACTTTAAATGAAGCAGAAAACTGAGAGCGATTATATAGAGAATAAAAAAGTATTTATTATGTAAAAGCATTGGGCCAGATTCACAAAGGACTTGAGAACGGCGTATCTCAACGTACGCCGTCGTAAGTCTGAATGTGAGCCGTCGTATCTATTTGCCTGATTCTTAGAATCAGTTACGCATAGATTTGGCCAAGATACGAGCGGCGTAAGTCTCCTACGCCGTCGTATCTTGGGTGTATATTTACACTGGCCACAAGGGGCGCTTCCGTAGATTTACGTGTCGAATATGTAAATTAGGCAGATACGCCGATTCACGAACGTACTAGCGCCCGCTACGCCGTTTGCGTTAGGATTACGTCTGACGTAGTTACCCCTGCTATAGGAGGAGTAGCCAATACAAAGTATGGACATCGGAACACGGGTATCTTTTTAAGTCGTTTACGTAAGTTGTACGGGAATGGGGCTGTGCGTAGGTTACGTTCACGTCACAGGCATTGAGGCGGCGTAACTTAGGGGAAAAATTTGACGTGATACTGAGCATTCGCATGCATGCGCCGTACGGTCGGCGCTTCATTTACATGGGGTCACAGCTCATTTCCATAAAACACGCCCACCTCTTACACATTTAAATTATGCGGGCTTACGCCGGCCAATTTACGCTACGCCGCCGCAACTTACGGAGCAAGTGCTTTGTGAATACTGCACTTGCCTGTCAAAGTTGCGGAGGCGTAGCGTAAATAGGAAACGCTACGCCCGCACAAAGATACGCGCTCCTACCTGAATCTGGCCCATAGTATCTATGTATCACATATATAATAATAACATGCACAGTCCGTATATGAACATAACCAACATTGATACAAATACATAGGGCCAGATTCAGTAAGAAGTTACGCGGCTTATCTCTAGATTGTAGCGGAGTACAATATTAAACTCCACGATCTCCGCTGGTAACCAGGGTAAATCCACAGTCAGCATTGAAAAGTAAGGCAATGTTCCAAATCCCCCCCAGTAACCAGACGACACACAGCTCTGAGAGTCAACTGACTTTTTATTCACAGGCATCCATATTTATATAATTCCCCATGCAAGGGGTTTCCAAACAGCCAAATAGATTTAGCAGGGGTAATACAGGGAGGACCACATGGGGAACTTAACATTTTGGATAATTCTCCCATCAGGCATTGCTGCACGAGGGAAAAGTCGGTTGGGGTCTGGGGTTATGTGTTGTGGGAGTTCGGTTTAAAACTGCTGAACACCGATTGGGCAATATAAAACAAAGTACTTGAATGCTAATGGCTTACGGCTTCCGGCTGCCAGCATACCAATTACTATGCCCACATAAGACCCAGCAGAATACATAGCATATAATACAGACAACCTTTTGACATGTAACGTCCAGCGTTCCAAAAGTGGCTAGGTTTGCCACATAGATAAGCCGCATAACTTCTTAGATGCGTCAGTGTATCTTTTTTCTGTATTCAGAAAACAAGATACGCCGGGATTGAGTTAAGATACGAGCGGCGTAATTGTATTACGCTGTCGTATCTTAACTGCATTTTTAAGATGGCCGCTAGGGGCGTTTCCGCTGATTTACGCCTAGAATATGTAAATCAGTGAGATACGCCTATTCACGAACGTACGCCCGGCCGACGCAGTGAATTTACGCCGTTTACGTAAGGCGTTTTCCGGCGTAAAGATAAACCACCAAAAAGATGGCACATCTTATGTTAAGTATGGACGTCGGGACCGCGTTGAATTTTTCAGATTTCACATCGTTTGCGTAACTCGTCTGTGAATGGGGATTTACATCAAATAAGGTTCACGTCGAAAACAATGCGTCGTAGCGTCATAATTTGGAGCATGCGCACTGGGATACGTCCACAGTCGGCGCATGCGCACTTAAAAAAAAAAACGTAAAAAACGTGGGGTCACAACACATTGCCATAAAGCATGCCCACTAGGCATGTGCAAAAGTGAAAAATTCGTTTCGTTTCGTTTCGTTTCAATTCGTCATTTAATAAATTTCGTTAAGTTAGGTTCGTTACATGTGTTGAATTCGTTTTCGGAATTCGTTCGTTTTCGACCGAATTTCGAAAAATCCGGTCGAAATCGAAAATATTTTGACCGTTTTTTCGAATTTGTTCATTTTCGACCGAATTTCGAAAAAAAAACGGTCGAAATCGAAAATATTTCAACCAGATTAGAAAACAAATAGTCTCTTTTCGAATATAATTTTTTTCGAATTAAATTCGAATTTTTTTTTTTTTCGAATTCCGATCGAATTTAGTCCGCGGGTATTCGATTCGGAATTCGAAAAAAATTTCGATTTCGACCATTTTTTTTTTTTTTTCGAAATTCGGTCGAAAACGAACGAATTCCGAAAACGGTCGAAATTTTTCGCTAATATAGCAATTCGGGAATTCGTATGCATCCGAATGTCCAAATAATGGAAAATTCGTCCGAATTTCGATTCGGAACGAAACGAAATGCACATGCCTAATGCCCACCTCATTCACATTTGAATTACGTGGGCTTACACCGGCCCATTTACGCTACGCCGCCGTAACTTAGCTTGGTGAATACAGCATTTGCCTCGCTAATTTACGGCGGCGTAGCGTATCAGAGCTACGTTAGGCCCACGTAATTTTAAACCTGGCTACCTGAATCTGGCCTATAATGGCAGGGTTTGACAAATGTGCTTGGAATCTAGGAGCCAGCTAAAAAAGTTAGGAGCCAAAAAAACGCACCCCGTCCCGCCAAGCTCATGCGCAATAGTGAACGCATACGTGAGTAGCGCCCGCATATGTAAACAGTATTCAAACCACACTTGTGAGGTATCGCCGCGATTGGTAGAGCGAGAGCAGTAATTCTAGCCCTAGACTGTAACTCAAAACATGCAACCTGTAGAATTTTTTAAACGTCGCCTATGGAGATTTTAAAGGGTAAAAGTTTGTCGCCATTCCACGAGCGGACACAATTTTGAAGCGTGACATGTTGGGTATCAATTTACTCGGCGTAACATTATCTTTCACAATTTCAAAAAAAAATGGACTAACTTTACTGTTGTCTTTACTGTGTATTTTTTTACCAAAAAAAGTGTATTTTTTTACCAAAAAAAGTGCGCTTGTAAGACCGCTGCGCAAATACGGTGTGACAGAAAGTATTGCAACGACCGCCATTTTATTCTCTAGGGTGTTAGAATAAAAAATATATATAATGTTTGGGGGCTCTAATAAGAGGGAAGGAGATGGCAGTAAAAAAACACTGCTGTTTTTTGCTACTTGTAATGTAATGTAACCTGTAATGCCAACGGCAACCACAAGATGGCCACTCCTAGATTCCTTCTGCAGGCCTCAGCTTTCTTCTATGAAGGCCGCAAAGCCGCGGCCTAAATTACCGGCCAGCCCGTGCCGGCGGGTAATTGAGGCTGCGGCTTTGCGGCCTTCTGCACACCTCAGCTTCCTTCTGTAAAGGTCGCAAAGCCGCAGGCCCGCCGCGATCTCGCCCCGCACCAGCGGGTAATTGAGGCCGCGGCTTTGTGGCTGTCTGCAGCCCTAAGCTTCCCCAGATGCCAGGTTTCGTGTCGCAATTGCGACCTGACGCCCGGATTTTGTTGAGGCCTGCATAATATCATATTGGTAATACATCACAATTGTATAGCAAGATTAAAATACAAAATGGTCAGAGACTGCGGACATGTGACAGGAGATGGCCAGAGACTGTATTTTAAGCTACAGGAGACTGTGAACATGCTATAAGAGTTATTGGTGTCTGGGCACATATTACATGCACAGGGGCCGCCTGTGGAGCCAGCAAGTTTCTGGAGGCTTTTCTAATGACCCACCACCAGGGGTCAGGTCTAGAAAAGCTTCTCTTAGGGCTCACTTACACAAGTGTTTGCCCTCTGAAGTGTGATCTGCGGTGAAGCTTCATTGACAGTGGCCTGTCAAAACTGTAGATATAACTCAAGAGACTGTGGACATGATAGAGGAGATGGCCAGAGACTGCAGACGGGATAAAAGAGATAGTCAGAGACTGCATAAATTATAAAAGAGGAGACTGTGAATATAATAAAAGAGATGGTCAGAAACTGCAGACATGATACAGGAGATGGTCAGAGACTGCAGACATGATACAGGAGATGGTCAGAGTCTGTGGACATGATACAAGAGATGGTCAGAGACTGCAGAAATGAAACAGGAGATGGTCAGAGACTGCAGACATGATACAGGAGATGGTCAGAGACTGCAGATATGATACAGGAGATGGTCAGAGACTGCAGATATGATACAGGAGAAGTTCAGAGACTGCAGATATGATACAGGAGATGGTCAGAGACTGCAGACATGACAAAAGAGATGGTCAGGGACTGCAGACATGATACAGGAGATGGTTAGAGACTGCAGACATGATAGAGGAGATGGTTAGAGACTGCAGACATATTACAAGAGATAGTCAGACACTGCAGACATGATACAAGAGATATTCAGAGACTGCAGACATCATACAGAAGATGTTCAGAGACTGCAGACATGATACAAGAGATAGTTAGAGACTGTAGACATGATACAGGAGATGGTCAGACACTGCAGACATGATACAGGAGATGGTCAGAGACTACGGACATGATACAAGAGATAGTTAGAGACTGTAGACATGATACAGGAGATGGTCAGACACTGCAGACATGATACAGGAGATGGTCAGAGACTGTAGTATGATACAAGAGATGGTTAGAGACTGCAGACATCATACAGAAGATGGTCAGAGACTGCAGACATGATACAGGAGATGGTCAGAGACTGCAGTTATTGGAGTCTGAGGAAATGCTCCATGAGAATGTCAGTGACTGGAGACACATTACATGAGACTGCTATAACAGGAAATCACAGATCAGAGTCTGGAAGGGATCTGAGATAGGGTGACCAGACATCCCCAGTTTCAGGGGACAGTCCCCTGATTGAGGACACTGTCCCCGGACCAAGTCTGTCCCTGGTTTTGTCCCCAGATTGGATTTAACCGCTTCAATACCAGGCTTTTATACCACCTCCATACCGGGCCTATTCTGACACTTCTCTCCTACATGTAATAATCATCATTTTTTTGCTAGAAAATTACACAGTACCCCCAAACATTATATATGTTTTTTTTAGCAGACACCCTAGGGAATAAAATGGCGGTCATTCCAAAGTTTTATCTTGCACGGTATTTACGCAATTATTTTTCAAACGCCTTTTTTTTGTAAAAAAATTGTTTTATGAATTAAAAAAATAACAAAACAGTAAAGTTAGCCCAATTTTTTTGTATTATGTGAAAGATTATGTTACACCGAGTAAATAGATACCCAACATGTCACGCTTTAATTATGCGCACACTCATGGAATGGCGCCAAACTTCGATACTTAAAAATCTCCATAGGCAATGCTTTATTTATTTTTTACAGGTTACAGTTTAGATTTACAGAGGAGATCTAGTGCCAGATTTGTTGCTGGCACTCTAACGCACGCGGCGATACCTCACTTATGTGGTTTAAACGGTGTTTACATATGTCGGCGGGACTTGCGTGTGCGTTCGCTTCTGCACGCGAGCTATCGGGGACAGGGGCGTTTTAATTTTTTTTTTATCTTTTATTTAATTTTTTGACTTATTTTTTATTTATTTTTACACTTTTTTTCATTTTTTTTTTTTTCCCACTTTTATTCCTATTACAAGGAATGTAAACATCCCTTGTAATAGGAAATGTGTGTGACAGGTCCTCTTTATGGAGAGATGTGGGGTCAATAAGACCTCACATCTCTCCTCCAGGCTGGAAACCATGAGATCGGTGAAAAAAAATTCACCGATCTCATGAATGGGGGCTTACAGCCGCAATTGCGGCTTTGTTTACTTACGGGGACCCGGGCGTGACGTCATCAGATCGCGCCCGGGTCCTCCGACGGTCATACAGATGACTGGTGACCATCTGGTCACCAGTCATCTCTATGCTTCCTGCCGCCGCCGACGATTCGTTCTCCGGGCCCCCGAAGGTACAGGTAAGCCCGGAGAAGCACCGGATGGCGGCGGGAGGGGGGGGATGTCCCCTCCCGCGGCCTGTAAGAACGATCAAGCGGCGGAACCGCCGCTATGATCGTTCTTACATTGTGCAGAATCGTCGGCTGAAGAAGAGGATATCTGGATGATGCCTCTGGCTGCAGGCATCATCCAGATATTCGCCTGCAATACCCAGGCCGTCAATTGACGGCCACTTAGGATGGTAAATCCCATCCCAGGCCGTCAATTTTCTATGGCTGGGTATTGAAGTGGTTAATAGGGGGCAGGGGCAATTTCAAGGACAGTCAGTGCAGAATTAAAATAAAAAAAATAGAATTACACACCCCCTCTCCGCCGTGCCTACTAGCATAGGGGGGTTGTATTTTTCCCAGAATCTGTGCCCCTTTCTGATGATCATGTGCTGGTCGGAGCAGAGGGAATATTTCTTCAGTTTCGCTCGCATGTTCTTCTGCTTTGGCTCAAATCCCGGCCAGCCACCTGGCTATCTCCTTGCCTTCCCTGGCGGAGTGATCTTCATCTGCTCCCCATCCAGTAGTAGCCGGGGCCTGGAGAGTAGGACTTGAGAGGCTGTGAGACAGGGGCGACGGGCAGAGAGTCGCTGATTGCCGCCATTACCAGTAAAGAAAAAATATGTCCCCGGATTTCATTTTAAAAATCTGGTCACCTTAATCTGAGAGAAACACATAAAGTGCCAAGGGGCACCTGCGAAGAAAGCATGTCCCTGGAGGCTTTTCCTATGATCCACCACCAGGGGTCAGGTCTGGAAAGGCTTCTCTCAGGGCTTGCTTACACAAGTGCTGGCCCTCTGAAGTGCGATCTGTGATGGATCTTCTGCGCCATGTGACCCCCCTCACCTCTGCAGACTTATTATTATTGTCTAATGGCCCATACACACGATCCGAATATCGGACGAAAACGATCGTCCGATGATGGATCGTACGATTTTCGGATCGTGTGTACACTACTTTCGACAGCCGATCACGACCGTTCATCCGATTAAATTCGATCGATTTTCGTTTAGTCAGTACAGCCGTCGTCCGACAATACAATACAAATACATTACAACACGTGACATCACTTCCGATCGTTTTTTTCTATCGTACGATAATTTTCGTGAGTTTAAAAACCTATTTTATTTTACTCGCGATTAACCACTTAAGGACCGCCGCATGTACATTTACGTCGGCAGAATGGCACCGACAGGCACATCAACGTATATATACGTTGGTGCCTTGGGGGGGATCGGGGGTCCGATCGGACCCCCCCCCCCCCCCCCCCCCGTACATGCGGCGGTCCGCGCGGCTGCAGGAGCGATCCGACAAGTGGGGGCGGCTATCCGTTTTCATCCGCCCCCTCCGGATCGCTCCCAGCCAATGCGCGCGCCGCCCGCCCGCCCTGTCACTTCCTCCTCCTGTGTAAACACAGGAAGGAGGAAGCGACGTGATCTCTCCCTCGGCGTTTGTTTCAAGCGCCGCTGAGGAGAGATCACAACACACCAAGTAAGTCTGCACCAACAGCACACTTACACACAGACACAAACACATTTAACCCCCGCGATCCCCCTCCCCCCCCTCCCCCCTGTCACAGTGTCACTGAATGCAGTAATCATACATGTATGATTACTGTATTTAGTGTCAGTGTGACAGACAGTGTGACAGTCAGTCAGTGTTAGTGTCAGGGTAGCCCCCCCACCCCCCCCCAATAAAGTTTTAACCCCTTGATCACTGCCCTAGTTAACCCTTTCACTCCCTATTGCCAGCGTCACTAAGCGATCATTTTTCTGATCGCTGTATTAGTGTCGCTGTTCCCGCTAGGTAGCTAATTTTTTTTTAATGCGATTTTTTTTTTACTAAAGACATGTGGCTAAATAAATTTTGGCCTAAATGTTTGACTAAAATTTAGTTTATTGTTTTTTTATTATAACAAAAAGTAAAAAATATTGATTTTTTTTCAAAAATGTCGCTCTATTTTTGTATATAGCGCAAAAAATAAAAATCGCAGAGGCGATCAAATACCACCAAAAGAAAGCTCTATTTGTGGGAAAAAAAGGACGCGAATTTTGTTTGGGAGCCACGTCGCACGACCGCGCAATTGTCTGTTAAAGCGACGCAGTGCCGAATCGCAAAAACCCCTTGGGTCATTTGCCAGCGTATTGGTCCGGGTCTTAAGTGGTTATTAAGCGAAAAAAGTCGTACGATCCGTCGGCCGATATTCGGATCGTGTGTATGGGCCATAAGTCTCTCTGTCTCAGTGTTGGCCCCTCCCCCAAAATTGTTTGAACAGGAAGCATTTGTAAATTTTAGAAGCAAATATAAAGGAATTGTAGTGGTAAGAAAAAAAAAAAGCACTTGTGGGTTTTAATTATCTTTTTTTTTTTTTTGGGGGGGGGGGTTAATTCTGCTTAAAGGGGGTGTGGCAGGGGCGTGTCCTATGCCTACATACTTTTGCTAGTAGGTAACGTATCAGAATGTTGGGAGGTGTGAGTCATAGAAGCCAGCTCTGACATAACAGTGATGTATGGTCTGGCTTACTGGCTGTTGTAGAACTACAAGTCCCAGCACATCCAACCTGCCGCATTATGAGGGCTCGGACTTGACCCATCCCTGTCTCCACAGCAACCGCAGTACGCCGAGCGCCGCACAGCGCGTCACTTCCGCTTTCCGCACTTCCGGTTCGGCCTGGAGACAAGATGGCGGCGTCCGGGGAACCTGTAAGGCTGGAGAGAGGTGAGCTGTCATTGGCCGTCCTCACCCCGACCTGAGATGTGTGCGATATTCTCCCATGTACTGCGGTGTGCGGGACACAGACACCGAGCCCGGGGAGAGGGGAGGAGGGCTGACAGGAGTGGATTAGTGACTGTTCAGGGTGACAGTCCAGTGGGAGGAGGGGTGAGAAGGGTGACAGTGCAGGGTGGGAGGGGTGACAGTCTGGGGAAGGAGGGGTAACAGTCTGGGGAAGGAGGACGGGGGATGAGAATGGAATGATGAAAATGGGGGGGGGGGGTTGAGGAGGGGAATGGGGGGTGAAGAGAATTGGGAGGGGGGTAAGGAGGGGAATGGGAGTGAGAATAGAGAAGGGGGATGAGAATGGAATGGGGGGATGGGAATGGGGGATGAGAATGGAGGAGGGGGAATGGGGGGGGGTGAGAATGGAGGAGGGGGAAATGGGGGGGTGAGAATGGAGGCAGGGAATGGGGGGGTGAGAATGAAGGCAGGAAATGGGGGGTGAGAATGGAGGCAGGGAATGGAGGGGGTGATAATGAAGGAGGGGGGAATGGAGGGGGGGTGAGAATGGAGAAGGGGGGTGGGGTGATGAGAATGGAGGAGGGGGAATGAGGGTGATGAGGGGAGGGGGTGAGAATGGAGGAGGGGGGTGGGGATGATGAGAATGGAGGAGGGGGTGAGAATGGAGGAGGGGGAATGAGGGTGATGAGGGGAGGCGGTGAGAATGGAGGAGGGGGGGTGAGAATGGAGGAGGGGGAATAGGGTGATGAGAATGGAGAAAGTGGGGGGGTGAGAATGTAGGAGGGGGATGAGAATGGAGAAGGGGGAATGGAGTGATGCGAATAGGGTGATGAGAAAGGAAGAGGAGGAGGGGGGTGAGATTGGAGGAGGGGAATGGAGTGATGAGAATGGAGGAGGGGGGATGAGAATGGGGACAGGAGGGACACTCCAAGGAAGATGGGGGTGGGGGGTGACATGTCCAGGGCTGTGCAGTCCTATGTATGTGAGATGGGGGGGGGGGGGGACGTGTTCTGTCTCATCTCAGCCTGTTAGATTTCCTGGGAGGAGCCCCCTTTATACAGAGATCTGTGTACTGTTATTAGAGCCGCACCATTCTGGCCAAAATGAGAATCACGATTGTTTGCTTAGAATAAAGAAAGCGATTCGCTCGCGATTATACAAAGAAATTGGACTAACTTTACTGGTTAGGTATTTTTTTAAATTAATTAAAGTGTCATTTTTTTCCCACAAAAAATTGCATTTGAAAGACCGCTGCGCAAAATGACATAAAATATTGCAACAACCACCATTTTATTCTCTCAGGTCTCTGCTAAAAAATAAGTAAATAATATATATATATAATGTTTGGGAGTTCTATGTAATTTTCTAGCAAAAAAAGAAAAGATTTTAACTTGAAACCAACAAAGACAGTGTTTAACCCTTATGCCGCGTACACACGATCATTTTTTGTGATGAAAAAAAAACGACGTTTTCTGTGAAGTAAAAAACAACGTTTTTGAAACGTCACTTTTCAAAGACAATTTTGCATACACACCATCGTTTTTTCACAAAAAGCGAGGTTACGTTCACCACTTTTTTCCATTGAAGCTCGCTTCATAACTAGCTTCTGGGCATGCGCGGGTTGAGAAACGTTGTTTTAAACTACGTTTTTGCTACACACGGTGACTTTTTGTGAAACAAAAAAACGACGTTTTGAAAAACGACACAACAAATTCAAGCATGTTGGAATTTTTTTTTTGGTCGTTTTTTTAAGACAAAAAACGACGTTTTGCCCACACACGATCAATTTAAATGACGTTTTTTAAAACGTTGTTTTATTTCATCACAAAAAACGACCGAGTGGCGTCTACAGCACGGACCTACTTTCCCAGGAGGCTGTCACTAGACGTTTCTCTTCTTTGCACACTTCCGTGCGCCCCCTGCAGGGCTTGCGCTGTGATCACTGAGTCACTGAGACTTGGGTGATCGGAGTAAGGGGGAAATTCCGGCCCCTTACCATGTGATCAGCTGTCAGCCAATGACAGCTGATCACGTGATGTAAACAGAAGATCCATAATCCGTTTTTTTTGTTTATCTCCTCGCGCTGACAGCATGAGGGAAAAAAGCTGATCGCCGACTTGTGTACAATGGACGTCGGTTCCGAAGAAGATGATGAAGAACCATCTCGTCTGTGCTCACAGTGCCACCTATCAATGCCCAGCAGTGGTGCCTCATCAGTGCTGTCAATCGGTGGCCATCACTGCCAGCTATCAGTGCCCACCAGTGCCGCCTCATCAGCGTATATCAATGAAGGCGAAAAATTACCTGTTTGCAACATTTTATAACAAAATATAAAACATTTTTTTCATTTATTTCGGTCTTTTTTTTTAACAAAAAAAAAAAAACCTGCAGATCAAATCCAACCAAAAGAAAGCTCTAATTGTGGGGAAAAAAATTATAACATTTTATTTTTTGGGTACAGTGTTGCATGACCGCGCAATTATCATTCAAAGAATGACAGCGCTGAAAATTGGTCTAGGCAGGAGGGGGTAAGTGGTTAAAAGGAGTTGAAAAGGAAAAAAAAATTGCCTAAAATGAATGTCTGCAAGGTAGACAGACAGAATAGTGTAATGATTCTGTTAAAAAAAAACGAGTAAATACCTATTAAATTTCTTCATCTATATCACCTCCGGCGTTCTGGTATCTTATTGTGATTCAAACGAGGCAGCAGAAGACAGAAATGACACTTAGTGCTCTTAATAGAGACAAGTACACACTATAGAGGGATATGCTTTGTTTTTTTTATGTCTAGGTTTACAACCAATTTAACCACTTAAGGACCGCCGCACGACGATATACGTCAGCAGAATGGCACGGCTGGGCACAGGGACGTGTGTGTATATATATAAATATATATAATACACACACCCCCGCCAGCCGTGGGTCGCAAGCGCGCCACCGGCGGCACACTCGCAAACCCAGTCCGAAGCTCCGTGACCGAGGATCCGATCGCCGCGGGTGTCCAGTGATCGGGTCACAGGAGCTGAAGAACGGGGAGAGGCTATTGTAAACAACCCTTTCCTGTTCTTCTTTGTGGCAGTGTCACTGATCGTCTGTTCCCTGATATAGGAAACCGCGACCACTGATGTCACACATCCAGCCCGCCCCGCCCCCTACATTTAGAAACACATATGAGGTCACACTTAACCCCTTCAGCGCCCCATAGTGGTTAACTCCTAAACTGCAATTGTCATTTTCACAGTAATCCGTGCATTTTTTATAGCACTTTTCGCTGTGAAAATGACAATGGTCCCAAAAATGTGTCAAAATTGTCCGATGTGTCCACCATAATGCAAAAATGTGTAGAGAAAAACCGGGACGGCCGCACTCCAAAAAAATCAGAAGAAAGGCTGACGCGTTTCACACTATCATACAGTGCTTATGAATAAGCACTGTATGATAGTGTGAAACGCGTCAGATTTTCTTCTGATTTTTTTGCTGTGACATGTTCATGTTGTGACCAGTTTTATTAAAAGGAACCATTTTTTTGGAGTGCGGGCCCGTCCCGTTTTTTCTCTACATATTTTTGCATATTATTGCAGTGCCTGCTCCCAGGTGTTTGGACTCCACCTTGCAGTTCCCTGGGACCTCTAGGCGGTAAACTTCTTTCTCGTGTCCGCCATAATCTTGCAGTCACTTAAAAAATCGCTGATCGCCGCCATTAGTAGTAAAAAAAAAAAATATATTAATTAAAATGCCATACAACTATCCCCTAGTTTGTAAATGCTATACATTTTTGCACAAACCAATCAATATACGCTTATTGTGTTTTTTCCCCCCAAAAATAAGTAGAATACATATTGGCCTAAACTGAGGAAAAAAATGTTTTTGTTTTTTTTTTTTTAGATCTTTTTGGGGGGTATTTATTATAGCAAAAATTAAAAAAATATAGATTTTTTTTTCAAAAATTGTCGCTCTATTTTTTGTTTATAGCGCAAAAAAAATAAAAACTGCAGAGGTGATCAAATACCACACCAAAATAAAGCTCTATTTGTGGGAAAAAAGGATGCCAATTTTGTTTGGGAGCCACGTCGCACGAGACCGCGCGCAATTCTCAGTTAAAGCGACGCAGTGCCGAATCGCAAAAAAGGGCAAGGTCCTTAATCTGCATAATGGTCCGTTGTCTTGGGTGGTTAAGCCATTGATTATGGCATTTGTCTACATGAATATCAGATTGGTTAACAAAGTGTCCGTGCGCACGTCAATCCAATCTACTATGTGCTGAGATGTCAGGACTGCTAATGTATAAACACAGTTTGGTTTCCCACATTAGATTTAGTGATGTTATGAGCTACACATAGGCAAGAATTCTTTATTTCTATAGCTTATTCTGGGTCTTTTTCTAGAAGATCCTGTATCTGTGAACAGCTAAGAGCATCATATATATATATATATATATATATATATTATATATATATATATATATATATAATATATTTTGCAGATGATCCTCACCCACTCGCTAAATTCAGTTAGAGTTAATGTCATCAGACTCCAAGGAGAGGGAGAAGATTTGGAGCTCTGCAGAGTATTTTCTTGGTGGAACAGATGGCTGCTAAGTGAACAGATACTATGTGGGAGCTGTACAGCTAATATAGTCTTTACACTTCAAGCAAGCACTTTTTTTTGTGTCTACACCAAGGTCAGTATTGGGGTTGAGGAAAGATCAACAGGCTTATTCAGCAAGAAAAAAAAACGATTGTGTTATAGCCCAAGTTTAACCACTTAAGACCAGGACCATTATGCAGGTAAAGGACCAGGCCCCTTTTTGCGATTTGGCACTTGTGTCGCTTTAACTAACAATTGCGCAGTCGTGCGACGTGGCTCCCAAACAAAATTGGCGTCCTTTTTTTCCCACAAATAGAGCTTTCTTTTGGTGGTATTTGATCACCTCTGCTGCGGTTTTTATTTTTTGCGCTATAAACAAAATAGAGCTTCAATTTTGAAAAAAAAAAAACACAATATTTTATACTTTTTGCTATAATAAATATCCCAAAAAATATATAAAAAAAACGATTTTTTTCCTCAGTTTAGGCCGATACGTATTCTTGTACATATTTTTGGTTAAAAACAAATTGCAATAAGCGTTTATTGATTGGTTTGCGCAAAATTTATAGCGTTTACAAAATAGGGGATAGTTTTATGGCATTATTAATTTATTTTTATTTTTTTTACTAGTAATGGCGGCGATCAGCGAATTTTTTCGACACTTTTGACACATTTTTGGGACCATTGTCCTATTCACAGCGAAAAGTGCTATAAAAATGCACTGATTACTGTGAAAATGACAATGGCAGTGAAGGGGTTAACCACTAGGGGGCGCTAAAGGGTTAAGTGTGCCCTAAGGCCCCTTTCACATTGAGGCGTTCTTCAGGCGGTACATTGCTAAAAATAGCGCTGCTATACCGCCTGAAAAAAACCTGCCCTGTAGTCTTCAATGTGAAAGCCCGAAGGCTTTCACACTGAAAAGGTGCGCTAGCAGGACCGCTCCAAAAGTGCTGCTAGCCGCATCTTTGCAGCGGGTATAGGAGCGGTGTGGTTTACCGCTCCTTCCCATTGAAATCAATGGGGAAACCGCGGTAATACCGTCCGCAATGCGCCTCTACAGAGGTGCATTGCGGGCGGTATTAACCCTTTTTCGGCCGATAGTGGGGTTAAAACCGCAGCGCTAGCGGCCGGATACTGCGGTAAATACGGACGGTATAGCAGCGCTAAAAATCGCGCTGCTATACCGCCACCGCGGCTCCACTGCCCAATGTGTGAAAGGGGCCTAAGGGGAGTGATTTTTACTGTAGGGGGGCGTGGCTGTAGGCGTGACGTCACTGATCGTCGTTCTCTATATCAGGTAACAGATGATCAGTGACAAGCTCCACAGAAGAATAGGGAGAAGGTGTGTTTACACACACCTCTCCCCGTTCTTCAGCTCTGTGACCGATCGCGGGACATGGTTTTGGATTCGAACGCATGACCCTTATGCTGCTAGGCAGAAGTGCAAACCACTGAGCCACTGCACATGAGGTCAATAAGTACATGAAAGCATTTATCTTTACCGCGTACTCACAATGCTGCATGCTTGGTTTACTATTTGGAGGATATAGTAGCTATATGCATGGAACTCTTCATTTAGGCAGGCAACTGTGTTTCTGCTTTTCCACTTCCTGGTTTGGTGAGGAACTGGTGATGTTACCAGAGGCTCACAGATACACCCTGGGAAGGCTACAACACCAGTGCTTTCCACTTCAGATGATGTGCACTGTCGCTTGTCCTGGAAGGCAGACCCAGAGTTCTAGGCAGAGTTCTGGGAAGTAAAAGGAGGTGGGTTTCAACTACCCTTAGTGAAAATGGCCACTTGGGAGGAAAAATAAGGTATACAAAGAATAAAAATCCTGCAATTATCAATGGGTATCCGTACATTGCTGTTTACTGTACATGTGTAAAGATTGCTTTTTTTTTTATATAATCTTTTAAAGCGGAGGTCCACCCTAAAAAGGAAAAAAAATAGCCAAAAAGACTACAAAAAATTAGAATATATTATATATATATTATTATATATATATATATATATATATATATATATTAGGGCTGTGACTGATTAAAATTTTTGTGTTCGATTAATCGTTTTTTTTTTTTTTAATCGACTAATTTCGATTAATTAACGCACATACATATACAACTACTTTTAGCTGATCTCCTTGCATTGCAACTCTGCATTAGTCAGTGGTAAATGTGGTGGGGGCAACATGGGGGCAGATGTGTATATATTTTTGCAGTATGGGGGCAGATGTGTATATTACAGCATCTACCCCCATGCTGTAATATACACATCTGCCCCCATGCTGTAATATACACACACACATCTACCCCCATGCTGTAATATACACATCTACCCCCATGCTGTAATATACACATCTACCCCCATGCTGTAATATACACATCTACCCCCATGCTGTAATATACACATCTACCCCCATGCTGTAATATACACACACACATCTACCCCCATGCTGTAATATACACATCTACCCCCATGCTGTAATATACACATCTGCCCCCATGCTGTAAATAACACACACACACACATCTACCCCCATGCTGTAATATACACATCTACCCCCATGCTGTAATATACACACACACATCTACCCCCATGCTGTAATATACACATCTGCCCCCATGCTGTAATATACACACACACATCTACCCCCATGCTGTAATATACACATCTGCCCCCATGCTGTAATATACACACACACACACATCTACCCCCATGCTGTAATATACACACACACACATCTGCCCCCCCATGCTGTTATATACACATTTGCCCACATGCTTAATATACACATCTGCCTCCCATACTGCAAGAATATACACATCTGCCCCCATGTGTACATTACAGCATGGGGGCAGATGTGTATATTACAGTATGGGGGCAGATGTGTATATTAAAGCATGGGGGCAGATGTGTATATTACAGCATCTGCCCCCATGCTTTAATATACACATCTGCCCTCATACTGCAAGAATATACACATCTGCCCCCCATGCTGTAATATACACACATTTGCCCCCCATGCTGTAATATACAGTTTGCCGCCATACTGCAAGAATATCAACATTTGCCCCCATACTGCAAGAATATACACATCTGCCCCCATGTGTAAATTACAACATAGGGGCATGTTAGGGTGAATATTACCGCGCTTACCATAAACGGGGGGAGGGAGAGGGGAGTGGGTGGGTACAGCTGCTGCCACTGATTGGTGTATCAACCAAGGCAGATAAAAATGGGGGGGGGGTTGTAGTGCTGCGCTGTAAGGGAGAAAGTGGGGATGGGATAAAATGAAGAGGAAGTGTGGCAAAAAACTAGATATGTGGAAAAAAGAAAAAAGGTAGGAATAACCTAACTATTATACATAGTAATGTCAGAAAATGACAGTGGTGTATATAAGAAATATATATTGAACGTGCTAAATGCAGCCTAAGCCGGCTACCAAACCAATGACAGTGCAAAATAACATAAAAAGTGTAACTTCCTTATAACAATCTGGTGCACAAAGTGCCAGAAATAGCACACAACAGTGTTATTCAGGTGTGAATGTCCATACAACAGGTAACAATGGGTCAATGCAATGTATAAAATGCAATATGGAAATAAAGTTCAAAAAAGATTGCTGATGTAAAAGCCAAAATGCCGTGATGACCAGTTGCAGATGCTATTTCCAAAATAAGTAAAGATGTCCCCTTACCTTACTGCTGTTAAGGTAACAGCAGAAAACAAAGCACAGGAACACTTTTCAGGTTGAGTCCACTGTGTGGTGTCATCCAAATAGGTAAATGTGGTGAGAATGGATCCTTCCTGGTAATCACCTCAAAACGATATTAGTCGCTCACATCCAGGAAAACAAAAAAATGCCCATAGTGTAGTACCATTAAAACAGGGGGGTTTTATTAAAACAAAAACTGGGTACTCACAAGGTTGAAATAAAAAACAGGCATAAAAACACAGGGCGTCCGCCAACGTCACCTCTGGTACCTCATACGCGTATTCGTCACTCCACGTGACTTCCGCAGAAGTGCATTTATACATTGCATTGACCCATTGTTACCTGTTGTATGGACATTTCACACCTGAATAACACTGTTGTGTGCTATTTCTGGCACTTTGTGCACCAGATTGTTATAAGGAAGTTACACTTTTTATGTTATTTTGCACTGTCACTGGTTTGGTAGCCGGCTTAGGCTACATTTAGCACGTTCAATATATGTTTCTTATATACACCACTGTCATTTTCTGACATTACTATGTATAATAGTTTGAGTTATTTCCTACCTTTTTTCTTTTTTCCACATATCTATGTTTTTTGCCACACTTC